>JAFIRS010004329.1:0-91361 GCA_018342105.1 Gonioctena quinquepunctata | reverse complement strand
AAATTTTTTTCACCTCTGAAACAGTAGTTCGAGCTTGCTAACTGTCTAACCTTATCATACGTTATTAACTTCAAGTTCAAGGTTAACCAAAATTCCTGAAACATTGTGCATTATATACCTGAAACATTGTGCGTTATATACGGTATTGGAGCGTGATATATTGTTTGATTTCCCTTTTTCATTCTACACCTGGCAACTGTCAAGTGAGAATTTAAAAATAATATTAATAAAAAAGAACATTTTTAAAGACACGCTTTTTTGAAAATAAATTTCCAATGCACACATATCTATAACTACGATTGTTCTCATGATGTGCGGAAAAAAAAACGAATTATTTTTTCTCTTTTGTAATTTATGGAACTCTGGCCCCAGATTTCCCGTACTATCAATATTTTTTGTCCAATTGTGGAGCCCATAAAGCAAAGTTATTGAAGTATAGCACCTCCGAACTGGGTTTCTCTGTCGCTTCCGAAATTGATAGCGGAAAGGTTACCAGGGAAAATTATGAAGCAATTTTGCGGGTGCGACAGTCATTAGTCTTCTCCTCAGACAGGACCGGGCCCAATTATTTTCACTTGATTGGGGACTGGGGTCGGTGAGAAAATTGGGAAGGGTGTGGTTGGATACAATTTCAAGACGTATGCGATTCTATTAGGTTTTTTTTTGCCATTGTGAGGGTCATTCATAAAAACAGAAGCAGAATGGAGAATTTGTGAATAATTTTGGAGAGAAAATGGAATTACCAAACAACGGAAACATATTGATTCAAATAAAAAGATATTATATTGGCAGTGGTTCCTGGAGTGGAAAATCAGGGTGAATCCCGACAAAACACAAGCAATCTCGTTAGGAAGATTCACGTAATTACCAATCAGTGAAGTCAGTATTCAAAATCGTGAGACGAAATGGTCAGACAAGATCCATTTTCCGATTTTTGTAAAAAAAGAAGTATTTTAGACACAACTATAGCAACAAATAATTGGGGCATGAATTCGTTGAATAGTATTTGATTCGATTCCTATTTTTGTATGAATGATAAAGACTCACTTGGCTTTCAATCTCATAATAATTTCAAAAAATTATACCTCATAACTTAAACTTATATATATATATATATATATATATATATATATATATATATATATATATCTCACGTGGACACCTTTATAAGAGCGAAACGATCATAAAATCAATCTATCTTTACAAAATTCCAAAACGGGAACAGATGCAGCGTCCATATTGTATAGAGAATAATTCTGATTGAATATTTTTTTCTAATGAGCAAAATTTCAGGTTGATTGAATATATTTTCCTTTCGTTAAAACATAATTTGGTGTAGGAAATAATTCATCGGGAAAACTGATTTTTTCTGATCCAAACCCTTGATTTGAAGTAGTTTCTATAAGTTCATGATGTTTCTCTTTTAAAAATATTTCCATATTGACTTTTGGTTATTTACTGTACTTTTCGGAATAACATTCTGTACAGTTTTTTCGATATTTTCTAAATATTCTTGACCAAATCTTGCCTTTCTGAAACGACGTTGTATTAGTAAATCTCGAAAATAATCTGACAGTGACAGCTGTCAAAATATGGAATTGTGAATGATACCATTCACGGTATAGTTGATCAAAAGCAAAGTGCTTTTTTATCAGTGATTGGAAAAGCTATGTAGCTTTTATAAAAAAAATTACTGTTAATTGGTCGATTTTGAGAAATTGGAGAAATCTCATTGGTTCTTAGAATGGGCGTGTATTAATCGAGGTTAATTTTTCTGGACTAGGTTTCCATTGTTATTGTGGATCCTCCGTTTGTAATTTGTAATATGCTGTCTGGGGAAAGTCACATAGCATCGTCATTCTGACATTTTATATAAATTATATCAGTAGTGTTATGGCTCATGACTACATAGTTTCAATTCAATCGTTTTACTGATAACCACTTCAAATAATACCTCTGAACTGACGCATTCTCAGGTCTCATTCATGGATCCTACTCTGCACCTCATAATGTGATGGCACTCGCTTGAATTTTGTAACCACAACTCACTTTACAATATCGCTACTTTCTATCCAGATGCTGTCTTCCTTTTAAACTGTCAGAAGTGATAATGACGCCTGTGTCAGTTTGTCTCTAGAATGTATCGAGCAATTACTCTATACCACGGCTTTCGGCTTAACAAGACGCGATAACAGGTTTTCACCATTTGGAATTTGATGAGTATATAATTCGTTCAAAAATGATGGAGAGAGAATAATTGTCAAATTATATAATCTTTAATGATATATCGTTAATTCCCGAAGCTGCAAGTGTTAAGTATATCCAAATGAGAACAGTCTGTGTGCTCGTCTCTAAACGCCATTTTTATCAGAGACTGTAGATAAGAAAAATTCTTCATTGGATAAAAAAGGTCCAGAAATCTTTGAAGGGGAAATATTGGCTGATTTAAACGATGCTGACTAACGACTTCGGGTGATATAACAAAAACTTAGGTAAAAAAAGTTCATTAGCAAAGCTATGTAACTGAGAAATCCATCTAGCCCAGAAGATTGAATCCATTATTTTATTTTCGACCAGACGTTCAGCTGCTGACTTTCGAGAAAAATGGTATTTCTTTGCCGACCATGGTGCCCAGATCCCAAAACTAGTTATTTGTTTGAGTGGGTTCACTATGATCGATACAGGAACATTTAGTTCGAATTGTAGCAGCTATACCTTAGTGAAACATTCCTTGACTATCGCTTAATTCTTGTTTTCTAATATATTTGAAACAGATATATCGAATAATTGTTAAAAAAGTACTGTTGAGTTTTTGAGAACGTTTATTCCTTTCATCAGGACATCTAGAAAGTGAAAAAGTTTGAGTCACATGGTAATACAAAAAACGTTATAAAAATACTTACTAACGTACGATTATTGATAAAGTTACAACATACATCAGGAACAGAATACCATCAAAATGAAAACCCATACTAAAATCACAGTTTGAAAGGTAAAGATGGGAACGTATCATCATTATTACTAATTGTGTAAGAATATCACAACAGACACTGAATCAAACTTGACAACGCTGAAGTTATTTATATTTCTTTTTTGTTCATACTATTAGTATCATGTTCAATATGAATCATTTCTTTGAAAAGTCCATCATTATAATTATTGTGTGTATGAAATTTCTACTTTTCCATAATCCATTTTATGTTTATCCTTGATAACAAGTTCAGAAAGTCCACAGGATAACTTCTTTGTGTTGCTGTCACTTCTAAGAGACGGAATGCTTCCAGATAAATTCCTCGAAGTATGTCCGATATAAGTTTGATTACAATTCTGACGGAATATTATATACCATATATATATATATATATATATATATATATATATATATATATATATATATATCAATATATATGTATATCTATATATATTTTTTTTGATTTTCTTGGCCATAAATGTTTATTTATTTTCTCCAGTTTCTCAGAATAAAGGTCATTATCAGTCAAATGCTTCATTTAAAACGACCTTTCGACCTTTATATTTGTCATTTCAGGTTAAAAGAAATAATCAATTGTTGTTTCAATTTTATTTTCCATAGTTCTGTAGGATCCCTCCATTTTGGCAGTTTCAGTTCCCTGCCTGATATATTCTTTTTGATTTTCTTGACCATAAATGTTATTCATTTTATCCCGATTCTCAGAATAAGGTCATTATAGTCAAAGGCTTTTTATTTAAATGACGTTTCGACATTTATATTTGTCATTTCCAGGTTAAAAGAAATAGTCAATTGGGGGAGGCATTCTACAGAACTATGGAAAATAAAATTGGAAACAATAATTAATTATTTCTTTCAACCTAAGATGACAAATATAAATGTCGAAATGTCGATTTAAATAAAGCCTGTGACTGATAATGACCTCTTTTCTGAGGAACTGGAGAAAATGAATAAACATTTATGGTCAAGAAAATCAAAAATAATATATCAGACAGGGAACTAGAAACTGCCAAAGATGAAGGGATTCTACAGGACTATGGGAAATAAAATTGGAAACAACAATTGCTTATTTCTTTTAACCTGAAGATGACAAATATAAATGTCGAAACGTCGTTTTAAATAAAGTCTTTGACTGATAATGACTTTTTTTCTGAAAATGGAGAAAATAAATGAACATTTATGGTCAAGAAAATCAAAAAGAATATATCGGGCAGGAAATAGAACCGCCAAAAATGGAGGATTCTACAGAACTATGGAAAATAAATTGGAAACACAATTGATTATTTCTTTCAACCTGAAGATAACAAATATAAATGTCGAAATGTCGTTTTAAATAAAGCCTTTGACTGATAATGACCTCTTTTAAGAGAAACTGGAGAAAATAAATGAACATTTATGGTCAATAAATCAAAAAGAATATATCAGACAGGGAACTAGAAACTGCCAAAATGAGAGATTCTACAGAATTATGGAAAATAAAATGGGAAACGACAATTGATTATTTATTTTAACCTGAAGATGACAAATATAAATGTCGAAACGTCGTTTTGAATGAAGTCTTTGACTGAAAGACTTTTTCTTCTGAGAAACTGGAGAAAATAAATAAACATTTATGGTCAAGAAAATCAAAGAGAATATATCAGGCAGGGAACTAGAAACTGCCAAAAATGGAGGATTCTACAGAACTATGGAAAATAAAATGAGACACAATTGAATATTTCTTTTAACCTGAAGATGACAAACGTCGTTTTGAATAAAGCCTTCGACTGATAATGACCTTCATACTGAGAAACTGGAGAAAATAAATATTAATAAATATATATATATATATATATATATATATATATATATATCTATCTTATATCTTTAAACGAGCAATTCTTGTATATATTTGGCTATCTCGGAAATGGCTCTAACGATTTGCATGACATTTTGTATTTAGATAGGGTTTTACTTTTTAAGTTCATCTATATAGGCGTCTATCCTGCAAAAAAAGCGATTGTACACATTTTTATTTATTACCAATCTATATGCATAGCACCATCTCGAACATTTTTGAGGTACTTGTATTGTTGCTATCCATCCTACTGGTACCTCTAAACTTTGTGAGATGGCGCTATACGACATTGTCCGAATACGAATGTTAGAGTTTTTCTTTGGTTAGTCCGAGGAAATTCATACGGTTCATTTAAAATGTGTATTTGTAGTCAAGCTGTGCACTAGGTAAGATTACAAAATATTAATATGTGATTCGTATCTAAATTAGCATCTTCTCCAAAAAAAAACACGATTTTACAGAAAAAACACCGAGCAAAGCTTGATATATATATATATATATATATATATATATATATAATATATATATATATATATATATATATATATATATATGATGACGTACAAAGATATAGGCATAGCAAGTAAACAAAAAGTTTTTGGGTATACGGTCATAGGCGGAAGAAATCATACGAGATCAACACTCAACCAATTTGCATTTCAATGGCATCCGAACGATATTTCACTGTATATTTCTTCCTATACTGACGAACTTCACTCTCAGAGGTTTTTCTTGATCAATGAATGAATTGAAAGCTAGCACTAACTTGCGAGGGTTTCATATAAAACTGAGGGAGTTTTAATCAACGACGGTAATATCGTTATCTGGTCATAAATTCCCTATATAAATTAATTTCTTGGCACGTTTATGATACCCTCTGAAGTATGTCATGAATGAAAGCGGATTCATTGGGGGGAAGAAATAATGACATCCAGAGACAATTTTAGATATGAAACTCCCATGTCATTCAATTTGGGAGGAATTGCTTCGAGTACTGAATAATATCCCAATTTGGCAGTTGTTCATAGATAATCAATAAACGACATACGATTCATTACTACTAATTTCTACTAACATGAATAGATTCAAAAGCTTGTCGCTTTTGTATTTCAACTGAAAACTTTGCGGGACAAGCTTTTGAATCTATAACTCACGGAATAACCTACGTAACACATCCAAAGCAATGATTTTGTACTTTTTAGGGTATTTGAATAAAAGCTTGTTTTTGAAAAGGTTTTTTATTAATTATATTCATTTCAAAATGATTTTACGAAAGCCTCGTTACTATGGCTCTGAAAAAGTATATCAAGAAATCGCACTTTTTGATACCCTACAAATTCACTTTTATAATATCTCCATCTATATTCAGAAAAATCAAATTATTCTCGAAAATCCTCATATGTATATAGGGTATATGTGACACAAGATCTGCGAATCCCTTGTTGACCCATTCATGAGAAAAACCATTGGACAAAGAGTACAAATTTTCTTGGCCTCATGAAACTTCTTCCAGAATTATCTGATATGATGTGATTGAAACACTTCAAAACACTAATAAAAAAGTACGTGTCAAGAAACAGGTTTTGAGTAAACATATAATTGATGCAAAATATAACTGAAAGAGAAATAGTCACATATCAACAGGAAATGATATTACACTATTATTTCTTTTATATATATATATATATATATATATATATATATATATTCATATGTGCCTACCATGTCCAGTGTTGTTTAATTTATATTATAATTATATTTCTCCATACATGATTTCGATAAATTTTCGCATAGAATAATTGCATAATATTAGAATCGGTTGCATGATATTATTTTTTGCATTTCTCCCTATTGAATAACAAATAACAATGATAATTATTATAATTATCATCCTTATAGATTCACTCAACTCATTGGAGCCCAGTAATGTTTCTATGATCGTTTATTCCCATTACGTTTATGGAAAATATATGACATAGCGGGAAGAAGATACCTGTCATGTGAGCTCATATCTATGACAATATTGAATAACACGCACAATTCATGTGATTTTCAATAATTTACAATGACAGCTCACAAACAGTCGAATAAATCTGGCAGTTAAACAGCAGGCGCAGATGGACACGCATTTGAAGTTGGTACACAGTAACTAAAATTAATATACATATATTAACAGTTTACATGACGAATGAGGCAGTTGTTTGTACTGGGACGTTTTTATTGGAATGAATTTGAATGAAGAATGTGAGAAAAGGTCGAAGGCCATCAATTTCTTGACATTATGTCCAGGAAAGAAAAATAGAACTAGAATTAACACAACTGAAATATCGAACTTTGAAACATATCATGTAAATTGGCAGGTTCGATTTTGGAATTGTAGAGAGAATTATTGAGGACAATTTAATAACCCATTAAACTAGGGTGGAAACTGAGTATGGTAGAATCAATAGAATTTGTTGACAGAAGTAAATCAGTATTAGGAAATAGGAATATAGGATTATTAAATCCTGATAACTGTATTGAAAATGATACTATATTATAACTCTATCAGATACATATTGTAAAAAAGTCATCAAAGAATTTCTCAGTGGTCTTTTTCGGATGACAAATCTTTAGTTAGATTAATTATGATGTATAATATTTGACAATCAGACTTTTTTCTCGTACCCAATTTGTACTAATAAGATTTTCAGTGTGTTTAATACAATCTGCCCAATTTTACGTAGTTACTTTATTAACCGACGAAACCGAAAAGGAGGAGGTACTCTATTCGACCCGTATATTTTATGTTTTTTCATCATATTTTTTTATGTATGATCACGCATAACTTTGTACTGAGGCGTCCGATTTCGATAATTTTTTTTTCAGTGGATAGGGTGTACTTTGATACTGGTTCCGTTTGGATTTAAAAGATGGAATCCACCCCTAAGGGTAGCGAAATGAAGGATATTGATCACTCACCCTCTGAATTCTGGTCCGTTAACCGATTCTATCAGGCATAACTTTGTACTGGGTTCTTCGATTTGGATGATTCTTTTCTTAATAGATAGGGTATACCTTATATTTGGATTTCGAGAGGAATTAGCCACCTTCACGGATGGAAAAATAGAGGATAATTGATTTTTCACTAGTGAACATTGGCACACACATACGTAGTTGACAATGACAGATCGCTAATGACATTATTCTTGTTCCGTCAAAATCGGTATATTTCATGAGAGGATGGAATGATATACGAAGTTATGAAAAAAACTAACCAGAACAACGAAAATAATTTATATTACAACAAATAGTAAAAGTAGATAATCATATTATTTAACTGGTAATAGTTGAAGTAAGTTGGGTAAGTAAGTATTTTGGAAGTAATCAAAAAACAAGTAGGTAGTAATTGGTAGATTTTAGCCACAAAGAATGGAAAAATAAAAACTTCTTAACAGAAAATTAAACCGATGAAATACGGAACTGAAAAGTAAAAAATAAAAAAATTTTAACAAAAAATTAAACCGACGAAAAAATCAACTGAGAAGCAAAAAATAAAATGAACCTTCTTAGTCTGAATGATAATTGAGCTTCTAAACTAATGTAAGTAACTGATTTTGAGTCGGCGCCAAACAAACAATTATCGAAGATCATTATCTATGAAAGAAGTCATCAAAATGCAGCCGTGCATCTCGCTGCCATCATTTTACGCTTCACCTAATTCAATTGCTAGTTTGTTTGGCGCCGACTCAAAATCAGTTACTTACATTAGTTCAGGAGCTCAATTATCATTTAGACTAAGAAGGTTCATTTTATTTTTTGCTTTTCAGTTGATTTTTCGTCGGTTTAATTTTTTGTTAAAAAGTTTTTATTTTTAACTTTTCAGTTCCGTATTTCGTCGGTTTAATGTTTTGTTTGTTTTGTAAAGTTTTTTTTTATGTATTCAATACAGTCTCATCACTATAGCCGTTTTATCCAACATTCTTGTCATAAAATATTTTGCATAGTGCCCATCTTAGTTGAATGGTATTGAACTGACAGTGGTATAATGGTAGTCGTCCCAACTAACATTATAGGAAAATTATACCAAGCAGAGTGGTAAAATGGCTTGAAAAAGTCCGAATTTACCTATTTCCGACCGAATATTTTACCCTCAACTACCAACTAACTGCGAAGTTATAATTCGAGTTGAAAAACCCGTAACTGAGACCACCGGATCTCCTTCAAAAACCATAAACTTAATAGGCGTAGTGCATGGTATGAAATTACTTGTTTCAAACTTCAAATATTCCTTCACAGCCTCATGGGTCAATAGAGTTATTTATTAGGTTGCATTTCACCTAAAGGTGACCAGCAAAATGTGTTCAAAATACTTGAACTTCCAGCGAATACCTTCTAGTAAATATTAACCTAATTATTACCTCATATCAAACTAATTATCACCTCTTGTATGGGAAAGACGACATTTACATAGTCAGGGAATAAACAAGTCGGTAAACAGGTCTACTATACACTCTACATTACCTATTTTGGCATCAATCAAGTAGCCTGAATATTTTTTGTCCTAGTTTATACCTACTGTTCCACAATGAGGATGAGATTACTACAATATTTGTCTTATAAGTCTAAATATCTACAACGGAGACGAAGTTACCAAAAATGAATTCATCAAAGTAACTTGGTCTATTATCAGGTATTGAAGCTCGAATAGTTTCGGAGGAGAATTACATGATACAATTAACTCTCCTCAAATAATTTATTTTGGAGCTGAATTTCAGAAATCTATAAAATGCCAAGTAGAAATTTGAATAGAATTAATGAATCAAACAGGTTTCCACCAACACTATCGATTAGCTGCCAGAATGGGAATTCAATCCAAAGCTACACTTCCCAAAGTCCAAAGATCAGAGCCATAATGTCTACTATACACTCTACATTACCTATTTTGGCATTAATCAAGTAGCCTGAATATTTTTTGTCCTAGTTTATACCTACTGTTCCACAATGAGGATGAGATTACTACAATATTTGTCTTATAAGTCTAAATATCTACAACGGAGACGAAGTTACCAAAAATGAATTCATCAAAGTCTATTATCAGGTATTGAAGCTCGAATAGTTTCGGAGGAGCATGACATGATACAATTAACTCTCCTCAAATAATTTATTTTGGAGCTGAATTTCAGAAATCTATAAAATGCCAAGTAGAAATTTGAATAGAATTAATGAATCAAACAGGTTTTCACCAACACTATCGATTAGCTGCCAGAATGGGAATTTAATCCAAACCTACACTTCCCAAAGTCCAAAGATCAGAGCCATAATGTTACTTACGTGATACATAAGAATATTCTACTATGTGCTCCAAGTCTTTCGAAGACTTCAACCATTTCAAAACTTTGATCATCCATTTTTATGAATGAAATATGAAAGCAAATAAGTGTTAACCATCGATGGAGGCAATACAAAACAGGCTTATGTTAGGTTATGCCGGTAATGGCAGATTGACAGAATGAACAGAATGAATGCATAGATAAGCTGCGTTCAACAAGCTTCGTCTGTCGCCAGCGGTAAACTACGACAAAATGGAATTCAATGAAGTTGGTCCAGCTGAAGCAAATGGGTTGAAAAAATGTATTGAATGGAGCGCAAGAAAACGAAAGCAAATAGCAAAACAATGAAAGATTGATGTGTTGAAACGATGATTTAGAAAATTTCAACACTAATCATGCGGCGTCCGGCAACGTCGAATTTAAGTTTTTAAACAAATCATAATATCTCGATTTTTCTAGAGGTAGTCACAATTGGCAAACAAATTGAATTGGATATTTCCGAGCATTCTAAGAGTACTTATAGACTATGCGGAACGCGGCCATGTCAAACTACAATTTTTGAGCCAATCACTACACATCATTTGATATTAACAATTTATTATCCACGACTACAATCCAACCAGAGAACGGAACGCATAGACATATCGCATGAAAAAAACATCCCATAACAAATTTGTATTTCATCACGTGACCACAATGTGAAAGGGTCTGAAAGCCCAAAATAAGGAAAATGGACTAAAGGACTAAAGGTCATTCTCGACTTCGCATAAGGCCTATGTGTTCTCAAAGTTGAAATTCCACGAAACTGCGACTTAAAGGTCCCATATGGGATAGACGCCATATTTTTTGGCTTGAAGCGTTTCCGCCATTGCAAAAATGATCTATAATTTTCTTGAATCGATTGTATTTCATTGGTAGATAGTCAAATAATGGTGTATATGATATGTATATACATACTCCATCTATGAAATTGGTTCCTGCACTGTTTGATAAAAAAAGTTGAGGAAGTACACTTAATTTTATGAATTTTTTCTATACAGATTAGATATTTGGACTTGTTTCTCATGAGTAAAATTCAACATTATCACAGAAAAGTTTGTATCGCAAATAAAATCCGAACTAGATGTGAATGCGGAACATCATTCTCTGCTGTACGTTTCTTGATAGTTCTTTTTTCATACGCCATGTTCATCTTCAAAGTTTTTACGAATAAACATGTAGGTTAAGATACACAATATGAAGTTAACATTCATTTTTTTAACTTAAATAATGTGTTTTTTTGTGGAGAAACAACGTTTCTTGACTATATAGAGAAGCATCTTTTGAATTAAAAAAAAAAAAATTATGGCAAATTAAAAAATTATTACAAATTCACCTTTTTTATAGGAAATATAATTTCGTGAACGCAATAACTTATCGGGGTGAACTAATTAGTTTGCCCTTTCTACACTTGTATAGATTTTCCTGGTTATATTTTCCTTTTCAGACTTCTTTTAACCTTCTACTGTTTGTTTTAATATAGTGTTCATAACCTAAAATAGGAGGCAATGACTAAATTTTTACCTTCAGTCGACTATTCTGAAGGCAATTCTACCTATTCATGCATTCGACTAGGCAAAATGTCTTGATTGCCCAATTTCCGACTTCTGAGTTACTTCCATTCTCTTCCCCATATTGGTAAATTTAAGGTAATTATAACGTAAGAAATACCTTCGCCAATTTGGGTACTGACCTATTTGAAGGTCGAAATGACGTTAATTTCACTTAAGATGTTTGTTGGGGTAGAGGACAATTATCCATTTTATAAATTCATTCATCAGTCGCACATGCTATTTTTTTAAGCTTACATTGCTGCATAATCTCTAATCGTTCACATCTAAAGGAGCACTGAGGAATGCATATAGTCTTAGTTTGCAGCCACTGTATGATTTCATCCTTGGTCGACTGGGAATTTGGAATATCTTCCAGAAGTATTGAATGACACCTTCCATTATCCATGATAATCAATGATTGTTTCTCAAGTCTAGGTAACAATTGTTCTGCCATCCACTTTTCGAATAATTCATAGTATCATGGTTATCGGCACTTTCGTTCTTAATCGAAAATATAAGACCGGCTCCATCAATATATCCATCTTCATTATCAATGTGAACAATTATGTTTGCAAACGATACATAATCGTCATCGTCATGCATCGTCATCGCATCGCATCGCATCGTCATGCATCGTCATGCAAGGTTTGCTTCGTATTACTTACATTTTGGAAAATCCACGTTTCATTAAGGGAAACCACATCTGAGGGACTATCACATGCAACATTATTCACATATTCTCTCAAAAATGTTACCCGTTTTGATGATCTCTGGTCTTTCCATTAGAGCCCTTCCACCATTATCTTTTGAGAAAGAAAACCTAGAACTTTTGATATTATACAGGTTACAGACATCAATATTTCTATTCAGTAGTTTTTGTTATACGTTTCTCTTGTTAGGAATTGCGTATCCTCTATCATGGTATAAATTACCTTACGTATTGCAGATTCAACTGCTTCAGGCAAATCTCGTGTTTTCTCTTTGCAGGGATGTAATGAAAATGAAATAAAATCATTACATACATCAACTGTAACAGTTAAAAAAAATACTTACAGTTGTTTCACGTGGGCCTTCTTACTGTATTCTAGAAATTGTCCTGAGGCTTGATTCCATATGCCTCAAAAATTAACGATAAGCCATTTTGAAATTTCGTTCAAACCGAATGACAAACTCATCTTAACAGAAGGAGCAACACAACCCAGAAGGATCAACACATTCAAAATCAGTCAATTTCCAGGATATTTTTTTCTGTTAAACCCTCTGTTTTTGATAGGAAGTACATCTTATTGACCATCCTCCTCTAGTGTAACGTTAGTCCCAGCTTATTCAGGGGCGTATCTGGGCGTGCCTTGAATATATCTCAAACAAGAAGAAAGGTCTTAGACGTATATGTCAGGTCTCACCGATGATTCATTGCCTACTTCGCCATCTGGAAACGTTTCAACTTCATTGAGTAGTGTGGGGAGTAGCTATCGTTGAGAAAGCCAATCGAAACAGACATGGGGAAATAAATTTCACCCTTCTAGGAGGGAATAAAATTGCGACGAAACTTTTTTCGCGGAGTTTATTCCTGAACCTTCTTGCTCCTGCTTCTTCCGTCCTGAGAGACTGAAATATTTCCGACACGAAGAGTGAATGGAAAAATGTGTCGGCGCAGGAAAGAGCCATGTGTATAATATAAGAAAAGGAAGATGATAAATGCAAGATGGATCCCGGAAGCGTATTGTGATGAACAAGAAAGGTACAAGAGGATTTATCATGAGAGTTGATGAACGAATACTCCATTCTATTGAGAAGTTGACTGTGAAGAGGCATCATTGCATAATAATTTTTCTTTTCCAAATATTTGTTGAATTTATTCCAGTCATATTCAGGTGGTTTGGTCGTTGAGGCAGTTCCTGGCTCGGGAAATTATTGGGAACAAATTTAATTCAACGAGTGTAATATGAATTGATTGTTGCAGTTGCAGTTCATCTTTGTGTAATTACAGTGTGAATATTTCACATCATTATTTCAATGACAAAATAACAGTAGAAATTTGAGGGAAAGATGGAAAGGTTGATGGATTGAGTGAGACGTTAGTTCTATGTTCCTCCATAATCACACTCAACTTCTAGGAGTTGCATTGGATTCAAAGGAGAATCCTCCCAACTTCTATATGGTTATTTCCACAAAAGAAATCAATCTGTATGAATCAAAAATGCGCTCAGTGGTGAATCTCGAATAGACCAATATGTTGTACCTACCACAGGGGACAGTCCTGGGCTCAACCCTCTTCAATATCTACATGAACGATCTGTTCGCACTGAATGTAGAAGGGGATATAATAAGCTTCGCATGCAGCTCCCCAAAGTTGAAGAACACTTCAAAATCATAATTTAATGATTTGATAGTGAACTACTGAGTATCAATATAAGCAAAACATTTTACATTAGCTTCACTTCTTATGCTAAAAATCTACCAAGTTTTAGATCACTACTAATACATTACGAAAACGTGAATCTCACTATTTCACCAGTGAATAACATGAAGTATTTTGGCATATACATAGATGCCTACCTGAAGTGGGACGCACATACTGACTACTTAGTTAAAAAATTACGTATTGTCACATATAGATTGGAATACAAGACTCTTTACGTACATAAAGATCAGTTGCACATGCTATACCATACTCTGTTTGAAACTCACCTCTCCTATGGGATAGTTGCCTGGGGAGCAGCAAATACCACTCATATAAAGAACCTAGAAAAAATAGAAAAATTAACCTTGAAAATAATCGCAAATAAAAAAATCTCACCATACAGAAGCGCTATATAAAGAAACATTGATTCTATACCTAAGACAACTATACTTTTTGAAAACACAATTATAAAAATGAACTTGAAACAATTGAACACCATTATGATACCCGTCATACAATAAATTCATACCATGTAAAAAAATCGCAAAAAAATACTATGCCAAGATGTTATACTGACCTAGCTTCTCGGCTGTATAATCTTAATCCAACAGATACCAAAACTATTATAAGCAATTAATTATCCGGAAAGAAACTCAAAACTTGGATTCAAAGTTTACCCCAATATATCGACATCAAAAATTTATATTACCACAATGTATGAATAAATAGGTACCTACTGAGATAAATTCTATATTACTTTTAGTTTGAATATGTATATCTTAATAGAGCTGTTGAATTCGTAACACAATATATCCTCTATTCATTTGTTTATTATATTACTTATATTTATACTTATATGATACAACTCACACACGGGTTCATCCTTCTGTGGGAATTCTAAATTTATTTGTCAATCAACTATATATCTGCACATTCTTTATGAATTCTGTCAAACAAATAATTATTATTCCCTCACTTCATTATAGGGGACATCTATATCTGAGAGTTCCATATCATTGAGCAAAATCAACGAATTATACTTTAAAGTGGTACATACTGGATGGACAATTAGTGTGGCAAAATTCGATTTCTGTCTTATTTGGGATAACTGAGAAATTTACTGATATTTTGTGATCACTTCGGAGTTGCTATCTGTAATTCCAGATTTTATGTGTCACTTCTTAGAAATCATCATCGATCAAAACGAATATATAATAAAGTAAGCGAAATATATAACGTATTCAGTAACTGCTGCTAACAGATTAATAGTCAATCACAAAAAAAAAAAACTCCTGATGCCATACTCCATTGAAAGCAATATCATAGCCCCAGAAATCGATATTTATCATGCTTATTTATTAAGATCGGAAATAACAAAACTCTTAGGTACATTCTCTGACTCGAATCTATCATCCAAAAATTGTAGTGACCATATTAGCAAAAAGGTGAATAATGGATTTTACACCATCCTACAAATGAAAAATATATTTACATATTGCATGTTTATGTGTATTTATATTATATTATTCATTACACTACATTACTTTTGTCATAATTTACACCACTTTATTATCATTATCTTTGTCATCATAACATTGTTTACATACCAAACCACGTACAAGCGATAGTCCTCCGGAACTGAAGCTTCTGTGGTACCCCATGTTCATTTGCTTCAACCACCTTCATTATATAAACACTCTTGTTTCTTAGTGAATGAACTTTCTCATCATTCATTATTCATTATCATTATCATTATATGTCACAATCATGCATTAAAAGAGAAATTGAAGGTCAATAGGGGTCCTTAACGATCGATTTCGTGTAGATTGAACAGAATTAAATTGCATATCTAGGGTGAGACGAATTGAACTACTTCAGTAATACCAATCAATAAACATTTCAATCAACAAAATCACAAATTATTCCATCGAACATGCTTTGAGATCATACTATAAACAATAGTTTGCCTTTTTGAGCTTTCGGTATGTCCGCCATATTCAGACAAATAGACCGTACGGCGTGTGCGAGATAAACAACGAAGAGGCGTACTGTACTTATTTTCGTGACAATATGCACTCACTGCGCAATAGTTTTACCAACAGGAATATTTATATGAACCTCAAAAATGTAATATTTCTGTATGCTCAATTCTTTAAAATAAAGTAGAAAATGGTACGGAAACCTTGATGTACCAGTCATGCTTGAACTTGACATCTATACATACGCCAACGTGGTTTTCTGGAATTCTCCATTAATCAAGAGAGGTGAATTGGAATATTATACGCTGAAGTTAATGAGGTCAATATCCTCTTTACCAAAAATGAATCCCTGAGGAACGTCTGGCACTCCATTAAAAATCAACAGCCCGCAGGAATATGATACTTCCAATTTACAGTCACACCCCGGTTCATTGATCCCTGATGAGAATGATCCAATTATCGTCAAGTCCCTCGATATGAAAAACTTGATGGAAAAAACATACTTCTTGCCCGGCAGTCAACAGAGAATTAATTTTCCAAGAGTATTTGTCAAACAATTCAATTAGCAGACCATCGATTAACGACGGAGGGGACAATAAACAGTCTCCTGGGTGTACAAGCGAAGATATTTCTCGGAGAATTCCTCAAGCTTTTTCTCCCGATACCAATAGAGACTGCTTTTAGAAAGTCTGGATATCTGGGAAAATCAGTTGGGAATTGAAGTTGATATTCGATTGGAGTAATATGTGATTTATTTTCCTATCAGAAGATATATGTAATAGACGCTGTGGAGGATTCTAGTAAATCATTCCATTCTAGAATTGTATAGGGAATTTTACAAATTCATTGTATAACTCTGGTGACCATAGTGAATAGAGCTATGATAAAAAATGTTTCAACTGCATGAATTGTTTCTTCACGAATAGAAAACATGAAATATTAAATATACAGGGTGTTATGTAAGTACGTGGCCAAACTCAAAGTGGGTGATTATTTGAGTTATTCCAGACGAAAAGTTCATATAACCAAAGGTTATATGAAAGGTCCGGTAATGCTTTGATTTCAAGATACAGTGTGTCAACAATTTTAAAAGAAATATTTTTTCCTAAATATCTTAAGAATCCTTCGACCGATTTTATTGAAATTTAGCAGTATTATTCGAGGTAGTAAGAGGCTGATTCAACCCTAACTAGATTGGAATCAGCATGTCCAGTGGCGTTCAGGAAGGCACCTCAACCCATTGTTTTGACCAAAAAAAGGTGCGCCACTGATTTTTTGCAATTTTTTCGCATTGAACAACTGAAACTACAACTTTTTTATGACTAGCATTTTTTTGTATCTTGCTTTGTTTTTGAGAAAAAACATAAAAATCACTTTATCGCATGGCCCTGGGACAACATAATAAAAAATTTGAACTACCAAACCATCAAAAACTGGGGTGTACTTATTATTTCTTTCCATATTCTATTCAAGTCTTAAAAATTGTTATCAAAAGTAATGCAAGCAATAAAAAGAAATATTAATTATTGAAAAAGTTTTTATTGTTGTCCATGGATATGCAGTAACGAGATTTTTATTTATGCTTGAAAATTAATTAGACGAAAGTCATCTTTTGAATATTAAGATTAACTGTTTTTGATGAAACAAAGAACGTTAATTATTACTGCAGTGTTTTGAAAGTATAGAGTGCCATGGAGGGAAAAAAGCAAATTTGACTTTGACATAACTTGAAACAGTGCATACGTAATTATTTGATGATAATTATTTGATGGTAATTATTTGAAGTATTTGCAAAAATTTTAGGCTATAAAATTAATTATTGATATCAGAAAATGGTTCGGTTTACAAACTCAGAAATGGCCGATATACATTTTGTCTATGGAATGGCCCAAAGCAATTCCAGAGCGGCTAGACGCATTTATCAAGAAAGATATCCTCATCGCATTGTACCAAACAGACAAACATTTGTAAGAATACACGAAGAATCAGGCACCTTCCAAAGGTCAGCTGCACTTATTCGGAACCCTGCAACGGTAAGAACAGTGGAGCTGGAAGAAGCAGTTTTACGTGAAGTTGAGCGTAGCCACTATACAAGTACACGCAAAATTGTATAACAATTAAACATTTCTCACTATACTGTATGGAATATTTTGAGGAACTATCAACTGTATCCTTACTACATACAGCGAGGTGTACATTCCACTTGGCTTTTGCAACAACAGGCAGCATCTCCGACATTTCTAGCTCGTATATTGCTTACCGATGAAGCGTGTTTTTCCCAAAATTAATTATGAACTTTCATAACTATCATATCTGAGCTGGAGAAAATGCCCATGCGGTTCTAGAACATAATTATCAACAACAATTTTCCGTGAATGTTTGGGTTGGTATTGTAAGTGATTATCTCATTGGACCTCATTTTCTACCCCCGAGATTAAGTGGTCAAAAGTATCGTGAGTTTTTGGAATTTGTGTTACCTGTACTATAAAAAAATGCCATACTGGCGAAAAGAGGAGCAATGTGGTTCGAGCATGATTGGGCCCCATCTCACTTTAGACTAGTAGCACGTCAATTTATGGATGCAACTTATGGAGAAAACTGGATCGGTCGTGCAGGTCCACAGTCATGGCCACCCAGGTCACTGGATTTGAATCCCTTAGATTCCTTCCTTTGGGGACATCTGAAGTCCCTCGTTTATAAAACACCAGTCAACACTGAAGAAGAATGAATCCAACGGATACGGGATTCATGTGTTCAGATAAGACATACGCCGGAAATATTTCAAAGTGTTCGGCAATCAATGTTAAGACGACGTAATGCTTGCATTGAAGTTAAAGGAGGACATTTTGAGCAAGTATTGTAAGTTTTGTGTTACTCATTGTTAAATGTTTTCTTACTGAAAAAAAAAATGCGTACCATTTGGTTAAGTGTGATTTTAATAAAGGGTTCTTCTTGTTTCATATTTTTTTCAATTTCCAGCGTTCCCACATAACACTAGAGGCATTTTTATTTTTTTTCTCTAAAAAAGCAAGATACAAAAAAGTGCTTAAATTAAAAAAGTTGTAGGTTCAGTAGCTCAATACGAAAACAATAAAAAAAATTGTCGAAAATATTGGTTGAGGTGCCTTCCGGGACGCCACTGGACATGATTTTTACAATCCAGTTAGGATTGAATTACCCCTTGCTACCTCAAATAACACTGCCGAATTTTAACAAAATCGGCTAGGATTATTGTGATATTTAGGAAAAAACTATTTCTTTCAAAAATGTTGACACCCTGTATCTTGAAAACGAAGCATTACCGGACCTATTTTTATGTGAACTTTTCGTTTCAGAATTACTTGAAGAGTCACCCTTT
This sequence comes from Gonioctena quinquepunctata, assembly GCA_018342105.1. Taxonomy (NCBI): domain Eukaryota; kingdom Metazoa; phylum Arthropoda; class Insecta; order Coleoptera; family Chrysomelidae; genus Gonioctena; species Gonioctena quinquepunctata. The sequence goes on along the minus strand of JAFIRS010004329.1, from coordinate 71,890 downwards.
CAAGTTTGGCCACGTACATAATACCCTGTATACCATCCAGTAACGATCTGAATTGAATTTATGCAAAAAAATAAAAAATTCCAGGAAAAACAAACAACTATGAAGATACTATTCGAGTCTGTTTTTGTGGGGAAATTATCATTCTCTGCACTTTTTTGGGCTTATTACCTTCCAGAATCTGAAAATAAATTTAAATAAAAACATTGTAAGAAATAAAGCGAGAACTGAGAAATACCCATCCATATTAAAAAGATTTTCGAAAACTGAAACGAAAACAGTTCCCGAAACGTCAAAAGTGTATAGAGAAGTATCTTTTAATTCGATATTTTTTTTTCTGATAGGCCAAACTCAGAATGTGACAGGTTACTGACTAATTGAATATTTTTTTGTTGTTGAAAAACTATTCGATCTAAGCAGTAACTTATCAGGGCCATTTCTTGCGCTCCTATTCTTGGATTTCTGTATGGATTTCTGGTCCTTTCAATTGTGATTCCAGGTTGTAGAAGGCTATAATCTCAGAAATGTGTCAAGAACTATGAAAATATTCGATGAAACAAAACAATGAGACAAAATATTTCTGTTCAACATTGATCACGAACTTGAAATCTATTTCCATTAGCATAACCTACAGGGTAAAAATATGTTTTTCATTGAAATATACGAAATATGAACAAACAATTTGACGAATCAATCATAATTATTGAAAGTCAACGAAAACTCCATTCAAGATATCATAATACTTTCTGAAACTTAGAAATTCATAAACCCCTTTTAATTCAATTATCTTGACTATTCCTTTCTGTTCGTAAAGCATAATAACTTGAAGAATTGTAAAGTAACAATAGATAATTTCACAGAACATATCCATATTTTGAAATATCAAAATATTGTAACGAAAATACGTACAGTACGCCCCCGCCTGTTTATCCGGTTGTTTATCACGCGCTAGACAATGTAACAGGCAGGCAATGTTGATGACGAACATCGATTGATCTCGATGTTTCCATGAAATTTCGGGAAGCCAAAAAGAAGAAGGTCAGGCGTACGATCAGTGATACATTAAAGTAATAATTTGGTCATAGCGAGTTCAACGTGAACTATTAATTTGTGCAGTGCGATACGCTGTATATTTTGGAAAGTGATTTCGGATCGAGTATTTTATTGCGCATTATTCTGTTTAAATCTGTGTTTCCTAAAAATTACAGACCGATACTGAATTAGTCAAGAATATTTGAGAAACAAAACCAGTTTTATATTATATATTGGAACCAAACGCACAGGATACATTAATTGGGATGGATGACACTGACATTTTTTTAAAATTATTAATAAAGAAGGAGAATTCTGAATACTGGGTGATATATGAATCCTTTCATTCAATTTCAGAAGGTACGTATAAATTTTACTGAGATTATTTGAATCTGTATTTTTATTCATCGATTCTTTATTCTGATTTATGTGTATCATTACAAATGTATAGCTACCTTCAAAATCAAAAGGAACACTTCATAAATCACCAAGTATTCAGAATTTTCTGTCTTGATCATTAACACGTTAAGCGCCACGAAGCCCTAATCTTGGGTTTCACTTTTTCGGTCAAATCGTCTCCGAAACCCAAACGCTGGGTCTCACGTTACATTTGCACTTTATTTTCAGAAATCGTTACAGCATATGGGGCGACATTGGTAGACCTTAATAGTTGATGAGCCTACGTATTTTTGTTTTTCTTTTGCGGATTTAAAAGTAAAAAAGTACACTTATCAAAAAGTCAATATATTTAAGTCTTTGGTAGAAGAACATACATTAATGTATAATAACAGATGTCATTCAAATAGTTTGATTGAAATAACATTATTCATTTACAATTCGGAAGCTCGGTGTCCTTCAAAAAACATGGTAGACAAAAAAAAATGGTTGCACTTATATCTTGATTTTGACGTCCTCAGTTGGGCTACTTTTCTTCCTTTTTCTTGGCCAATGGCCAGTGGCTGTTGTTTTATCAAATTTCTACAGTTTAACTTGAAATCCACGCATGGGTTTCTTGGTCTGGAACTACTTCAGGCTACGAAACCCAAACGTTGGGTTTGATTTTCAAATCTATTTTTTTCGATTATTTCTATTTGTATGATAAGTATCATATTTGAATTACAATAATGAACCAAATAATCGATTTTCATTTCGTTTCGTGTTTGCGCCCCGGGGACCAAAAATTCAAATGTATGGTGGTCGTTTAACGTGTTAATATAAATAATAGTTTGAATAAACAAAAAAACACGCTTTTATAGAAAACCAGACTAAAAAAATAGAAAATAAGAAAAAATTGTATTTTATTTAAAAAAAGCGTGGGGTGCATGGTATCGCCTTGGTGTGTAATGTACTATATAATTACTGATACCATGCACCCCACGCTTTTTTTTAAATAAAATATTTTTTTTTCTTATTTTCTATTTTTTCAGTCTGGTTTTCTATAAAAGCGTGTTTTTTAGTTTTTTTAAACTATTATTTCTTTCCTACTTTTTAGTGTGGTTTATTTATAAAATATTATTTTTTTTGCAAATTAAAAAATGGAATAATCTTAACAAACTAGGTGATCATAATCTCCGACCCCAAAAACCACCACATACCAATTTTGAATAGAATCAGACGATAATCACAAAACTCGGCCGTTATCTTGAATTTTCCAATTTCTACAAAAAAATCATAATATTCGACCCCAAAAACCCCCACATACCAATTTTGAATAGAATCAGACCATAATCACAAAACTCGTCCAGCATTTTGGAGCCGCCATTCCGAATTTTTCAATTTTGCCAAAAAAAAACTAATTTCTGACCACGAAAACCCTCGGACACCAATTTTAAAGCAAATCGGACCATAATCACAGAACTCGTACGCCATATTGGAGCCGCCATTTTGTTTTTTCCCCACACAAAAATTTCTCAATGCATTGTTCCCGGAATTATGTACTTCTGCCAAATTTCAAATCTTTCGGACGTCTGGAAGTGGGTCAAAATCGCGCCCAAAAGAGTCGGTTACAAACAAACAAACAAACATACAAGTGAAGCTAATATAAAGCGTGTAAAAAAAGCAGAAAAGTTGTACAGACATCCATTTCAATACATGTATTCTGTCCGTTTGGTTTCAATTTCAATTTAAGCTCGTTAGTAAGTAGCTATTCAAAAGAACATTTATATCCATAATAAACTATACATTTTGTAGTCGTCCTGAAGGAGACAATAAACATTGTCGAAAGCTCGACGAATTCCAAAGAGTACATCTAATTTAGTTCTCCAGTGGACTGCAATCTCAATAAATTACACTTATTTATATATACTTTATACAAAAACACACACACACATATATATATATATATATATATATATATATATATATATAGATATATATATATTTTTTCTTTAGTTTCTTGACCACATATATATTTTCTTCAAATTCTCGGAGTAAAGGTCTGATTCAGTCAATTCATATAATTTTCCTTAACGACGTTTCGACATGGTATTTGTCATCATCAGGTTAACACACTAAAATTAAAAATATGGAGTTTGAGACATTTAACTTAACACAATATTGAAATGTATGCACTAAAATAATTCTTGAAAAACATATGGTTCGAAATATAACATGTTATTTAACTCAATATAAAAATATTTGTAACATTTATGAGTATTCACTTACAAACTATTTTATTTGAGTTGCATTCGCATCGTACGAAGGTTACTGTGGGAGTGTGACCTGCGTCGAAGTTATCGGGAATGGTTTGTTTATTTTTCATGCATTTTTACCCTCTTCATAAGTAGGTACATGGGATTGTTTATATTGAGTTCTAATATATGGGCCGGACTGTAGTTTTTTGGCAGCATGTAAAGATCAGTTTTCATTATGATTACTTTAAACAAAGTTAAAAGAGGTTGTTATAAATCTGGCTTAAGTTTTTGATATCATTTCTATTGTTAATGCTATTGGGGTCTTTTTTAATATGTATCATTTCAAGGAATGTTCTTACTCTTGGATTCCTTTCTTTGGTCAAAATTTCAACGTTGTTAGTGTCAAATTTATGTTGATTTTCTTTTTCGTGTTTTGATAAGGCTGTAATGTCGGTTTTTGAGTATTTGTGGGCTTGTACTCGTTTCTGCAAATATTGTTTTGTTTGACCTATATAGGTACTTTGACAGTCTTTACATGGTATTCTATATACTGTATGCGTTTGTTTGTTTTTTGGTATTTCTGGTTTTAATTTTGAATAAATGGTTTTGTTTGTATTTTTCAGTCGATATGCAATAGTTATGTTGTGTTTTTCCATTGTTTTATTAATTTTATTCGATAGTTTGTCTATGTATGGTAAAGGTATGTATGTTGTTGTTTTCTTTACTTCATTATCATTTTTATTGTAGATCGCATGTATTCGTTTTTTTATTGTTTTTTCTGCAAAGTGGCTGGGGTAATTATTTTCTTTTAATATATACTTGATTATTTCTATATTCTTTTTCCTGAATTTTGGGTGAGCAAGCTTTATAGCTCTGTCAGTTAAATTCTGAATAATTTTTTTTTTGTAACTAAGAGGTGCGTTTGACAAATAGTTAGTGTAACGATTTGATGCATTTGGTTTGATAAACCAGTTTGTGAAATTTTTTCCAGTATTGTCGTGTATTATTGTTGTGTCGAGAAAGTTTATTTGTTTTTCTATTTCTTTCTCTATTGTAAATTTCAATCTAGGATGATATTTATTGAATTTTTCTATAATTTCATCAACTTTGTCAATAGGGATACAGGTTAAACAATCGTCTACATATCGTTTGAAGAATATTGGTTTGAATGTTAGTGATTTGATATTTTCTTCAACATACTCCATAACCAGATTTGCTACTGTTGCAGCAATTGGAGATCCCATTGCAATTCCGAATATTTGTGAGTAGTATTTATTTTCATATTGAAAGTATGTTGAGGTTAAACATAGTTCAATTCCTTTCAAAAACTCTTCCAAGGTTAGTGTTGTGTGATTTTGTATTTCATGCCATTTTTCTCTTATGATCTCTATCGCTAATTTTGTATCTATATTTGTATATAAAGAAACTATATCTAGAGAGATTATTATATGATTTTGTGGAACTGTTATATTGCGAATAAATTCCACAAATTCCCAGGAGTTTTTCACATAGTAATCATTTTTTCCAATAACATTTGAAAGAATTTCTGAGAGGAATTTTGATAAATTGTAAGTGGCAGATTGAATATTGCTGACAATAGGGCGAAGGAGAATATATTGTTGGAGGTTGGGCGTTGTGTATATTGAGTTTGTTTTTTGTTACCTGATCTATAAGGGTTGACGAGAACCATTTATTTACTAATTTATTAACTTTCGCTTTCGTTTTTCTGTGGGGTTGAATCTCTCTTTTCTATATGTGGTTTTATCCATTAGCAAATTTTCTAGTTTTTCTTTGTATTCAGATATTTGCATAATTACTGTTTTTGTTCGTTTTTCAAAACTGGTTTTGAAGTTGGTAATGATGTTATTGATTTTGTGTCTGATTTCATTCTGATTTTCGCTCGTTTGATAGGTAATTCCAGATTCTAAATTTGCAATTATCGATTCTGTAGGGATTTTCCTATTTTCGTAGTTGAAATTTTGACCAAGACTCAAGGTATATAAAATGTCTTCAGGAATATTTGTGTCAGTTAGGTTTTCTATCCAATTTTCATTAAGCTCAATTTTTTGAAAAGATTTATTTTTTGTTTGTAAGTTTTCAATTTTTTCTTCTGTTTTTCTTTCAGTATTTGGAAAAATCGTTCATAGTATAGTTGTTGATTTTCGAAAAAACTATTTAGTATATCAGGACAAACGTTTTGATAATTTATATTTGATATGTTCTTTTTTAAATTAATTTTTTTAAATTTTGTTCAATTTTTATTATTTATTTTTAAAAAATTTGGTATTAGTTTCTGATCTTTACATCTTACCAGAAAAATTCATCTATTTTTCTCTGATGCAATTTTCTTGTTTGTGTTTGAGTAATCTTTCAGCAATTTGGTGTTGTTCCTTCCTATTCTATTTTCCATCGTTGTGAAATATCCCTCCATTTTTTGGCAGTATCTAGTTCCCAGCCGAATATATTTTTTCTTTAGTTTCTTGACCACATATATATTTTCTTCAAATTCTCGGAATAAAGGTCTGATTCAGTCAATTCATATAATTTAATAAACTCAAATTCAAGCATGGAGAATTTCAACAAAAATATGAGCATATTTTAGGAATTTTCTACATTAAACTCATTCAAATTTGCATCAATGAATGCTATAGAAACATTTCGAATTTAAATAGAAACATTGAACATATCAAATATAAATTATCTTTTTAAAATCCTGATATACTAAATAGTTTTTTCGAAAATCAAAAAAAAATAGACTTAATGAAAATTGGATAGAAAACCTAACTGACACAAATATTCCTGAAGACATTTTATATACCTTGAGTCTTGGTCAAAATTTCAACTACGAAAATAGGGAAATCCCTACAGAATCGATAATTGCAAATTTAGAATCTGGAATTACCTATCAAACGAGCGAAAATCAGAATGAAATCAGACACAAAATCAATAACATCATTACCAACTTCAAAACCAGTTTTGAAAAACGAACAAAAATTCAAAAAATATCTTTAACAAACTTTTAATAAAAACTAAAACTTTTTTAAAGGAAAATACCGAATTACTTATACTCAGGGCTGATAAAACTAACAAAACAGTAATTATGCAAATATCTGAATACAAAGAAAAACTAGAAAATTTGCTAATGGATAAAACCACATATAGAAAAGAGAGATTCAACCCCACAGAAAAACTTCAAGCGAAAGTTAATAAATTAGTAAATAATTAGAACTCAATATAAACAATCCCATGTACCTACTTATGAAGAGGGTAAAAATGCATGAAAAATAAACAAACCATTCACGATAACTTCGACGCAGGTCACACTCCCACAGTAACCTTCGTACGATGCGAATGCAAAACTCAAATAAAATAGTTTGTAAGTGAATACTCATAAATGTTACAAATATTTTTATATTGAGTTAAATAACATGTTATATTTCGAACCATATGTTTTTCAAGAATTATTTTAGTGCATACATTTCAATATTGTGTTAAGTTAAATGTCTCAAACTCCATATTTTTAATTTTAGTGTGTTAACCTGATGAGACAAATACCATGTCGAAACGTCGTTAGGGAAAATTATATGAATTGACTGAATCAGACCTTTATTCCGAGAATTTGAAGAAAATATATATATAAATATATATATATATATATATATATATATATATTATATATATATATAATAAAAAAATCAAATAAATTTTTTTAATATTGAAAACCATGTCAAAGTGTTAAAAAATTAATTATAATTCCAGAAAATATATATGGTAGAGAAACTAAGAAAATATATATATATATATATATATATATATAATACATATATACATATATATATATATATATATATATTTATCCCGCGTACACTATAACGTCCGTACGTGGGTTTCCGACCATACACTACCGCGTCCTGAATGATACAACGTCCGTATACCGGACGCAGTATTGCTTTCCAACAATAATTCCATTATTTTGAACAAACCATCGAATTTTATATTCGCAAATTGTACTCCGCATCCAGAGCTCCCATAGAATATGAAAACAGAAAACATTCATTAAAAAACGCGGAAGTTGGGTACACCAGAATAATATGATTAAGGACGTAGTATTATACGGTCTGTGAAAGTTGCAGTATACATTTAGTTCAAACAATTTCTGTTTGGGGGGCGCTTTAAATCGTGAAACCTAATATATTTGGAATATACTTCTTTCACCTGTAGCATGCTGATGCGTCCTCAGTCTGGCAACCGTGTACACAAACACATTCTGGTCAGTGAGCAGTGTGCAAACACGTGCGAAGTTCTGGTGCCCGTTTATGTCTATTTTGCGAGTGAGTATTATTCTTTGAAATATTTTTACCTGTCTTCTACATGCTTTCACAGGAATTGGAGATTCATGAGAAGAAAAACATATAAAATATGAATGCAATAGTCAGTTACATCGATTTGTCACTATTAAGTCGCCAGAAATAACCTTTTATGAGTTTCAGGGAATTTTAAAATGAGTAATGCTAGTGTTTTTATAAATTTTCAAGAAATTGAGTTTTTCAGAACCTTTATATTTGTTTTAGAATTCACAAATTGTTCTTCAATATTTCGGTTACAAATTGCAGCATTGTGAGGCGGTAAATCTATATTTTTATGTGGACTGCAGACTTTTCCAAAGTGTTTATACTCAAGGGCGGGCGTGTTCCAAAAGGGAACTGGACAAACGATTCATCTTTTTGCGCAAAGACGATTGCTTTGAATAAGCATTATTGGTTGGAAGGGGGAATCAAATCACATGAAAGTCATTCCATAGAAAACGAATAATTGAAAAATTATCGTCAGGATATAATGAATGATATGAGGTTGCAGTATATTTCACTTGATATTACAATTTTATTAAAATTTCCATACAACTTATCATTTCAGAAGAATTTCATTCAAAGTAGAAATTGGATATTATGGAGAACAAACACAAGAGCAGCCATAAAGAAGTTTTTTCTGCGCATGGCTATAACTATATCTCTTTATATATAATGTTTATATGATACAATAAATGGAGTCAAATGTGTAGATTGACAATAATTGGCACAGTTAATAAAATTGTGTATATGTCACCAGTTATTATTAAAATAAAAAATTGAATAAAAGGAAGCTATGAGTACACATACCCCCATACATGCCTACACATACAATTATTTGTAAATACCTGGTGAACTACATAGACTCTTCCTCCATACATATCTGAGTTGCGAGTCTAAAGAAGAAGGCACTAGGTATGAGCAATTTGATCCAATTGTATCCTCAAGTGAAAAATTTTATTGCAGAATTTCAAAAGGGTAGTTATAAGAGGAAAAAGGGGAAGATGTGTGCCTGTTTTATTCAGTAAGGATGTGCAAGAGCATATCAGTGTACTCTTAGCGGTAAGGAATAAACAAGTGGATGATAAAAATCCTCATTTATTTGGTAAGCCAAGACTCGTAACACCCATAACTGGATACAAAGTTTTACAAAGTTATGCACGTGCAAGTGGAGCGAAAAATCCCTCGTCCATAACGTGTACCAAGTTACGTAAGCATTTGGCGACATTATCCCAGTTGTTTTCTCTGAACGAAACGGAAATTGACCAGTTGGCCACATTTATGGGACACACAATAGGTGTCCATAAGAATTCTTATAGATTGCCTGATGATCTCCACCAAACTGCAAAAATTTCAAAAATTCTTCTTTTGCTTGAGAGTGGAAATCTTGGTGAATACAAGGGAAAAACGCTAGACGAAATTGACATTAATTTGAATGAAGATCTCCTCGATTCGATAAATGAGTGCAGTGATGAAGATGATAACGGAAAAGATGGCAGTTTGATTGAACATGATATGTTTCTACATGATGATGAACAAATAGGGAAACACTCCGTAGAAGATGATGAAACCCATAGTGTGACTGAGATTAGAGAAAAGCCTGGAAAAAAGAACATTAAAAGAGGAATGAAAAGGACACTAGTGAAGTGGACTGCAGATCAAAAAAAATAGTCACAGAATATTTTGGAAAACATATAAAGAATAGAATTCCCCCAAAGAGATATGAATGTGAGGAATTGAAGGTGAAATACTCACAATTATTCGAAAATAAAGACTGGCCAAAAATAAAAGTATTTGTTCAGAATACATATTCTCGAGAAATGAAAAAATATTCTGACACTACTAATATGAAGATTTTATTTCGAATTCTTCAGATGACTGTTCTGAAACGAGTTCATTCATAAGGAATTGTGATATTTTGTATTTTGAAGATTCTAGAGAATTTATTTTTGTTTTACTCGTTTGAAAATGTATTTACTAGCAAAACTTTCAGAAATTAATGATTTATTTATATATACAGCGTATTGTTTCTCTTATCCAAAATCTTATCTGTATTTATTGTCACGAAAAATAAAAGTATGTGTTCAGAATACATATTCTTGAAAATGAAAAAATATTCTGACAATGACTAATATAAAGATTTTAATTCTAATTTTTCAGACGACTGTTCTGAAACGAGTTTATTTATAAAGGAATTGTGATATTTTGTTGTATTTTGAAGATTCAGAGAATTTATTTTTGTTTTACCCTTTTCTAGTTTTTCAGATGACTGTTCTGAACCGAGTTTATTTATAAGGAATTGTGATATTTTGTTGTACTTTGTAGACTCTAGAGAAATTATTTTGTTGTACTCGTTTAAAATGTATTTACTCACAAATTTTTCAGAAATAAATTATTTATTTATATATACAGTGTATGATTTCTCTAAGCCAATCAGTTTTTTTCCAGAATCTCATGTGTATTTATTGTCGAGAAAACACTACTATCAAAGTTGATTTTCTGGGAAAATGAATAGATCAATTTTTACCAGCAAGGGATTGATTTTCCAAAGAGGAAAACGTGACTTATCAATGCCATATCAATATACTTCGATTCTTTCGACCAGTAAATAGTAACACAACAGGTAAGTGATGGAATAAGGAAAATTTGTGTTTTGGTTATCTACCTGAAAGAGCACAAAATACAAATATTGACAACATATATTCCAAAAAAAGTTTTTTTGTGAATTTTATGAAACTTTGGATAATTGTCTCATTTTTTTTTAATATTCAGTAGTTTTTGAGTGGTAAAATTGAAATAATTCAAATAGTGGAATAATATTACATTTCAGCTTCAGAAAGTTAGGGCACTGCGGTAACTTTTTACTGTACATCAGTGATGATGTTAGGAACATTATATTGAAAGTTACCAACCGTAAAGTGTGTGCTTAATTTTTCATTCAACAAATAAGTTTCCAAATTACATTGTTTAATGAATATCTAGAAAAAAATATTATTTTTTTGAAAAACTGATATCACCATTCGAAAGAATGGTAGATTTTGGATGGAAAAGGTGAAAAAAAAGTTCTTTCAATGAAAACTGTAAGCTGCGGACTTTTTTTTCTAACGTACGAAAATGTGAGGCGCGACATTAAAGTGCATCTCTCGAGGAGCACGTAGCCACAGACACGCTTCCTTTAAATTTTTTATTACTTGTAATTTAATTGATCAAATTGAGCTGTAAAAAATGTATATGAAGGAAAAAAGAAGAAGTGAGGTGTCATGTTTTCAAATGTGGAAAAAAATAGGAATAGTACATATATGAAGTTAGGTCAAAGTAGAATTATCTATAAAATCAGTTAAAGATCTGCCATTCTTTAAATTTTCGAAATGAACATCTAAAATTTGTACATTTCACTTCCAAAATGATACTTGAGAAAGTGTGCCAATGGAAAAAAATCTTAAAATTGTATTTGAAAAAATACAGTGGTCAAAATATTAAATAATTTCATAAAATGACAAATTTGAATTTTTAGGCCATGCTTCAAAAACCAAAAACTCTAGTTCAAAATGTGATATCAAGATTTTTCAATCGTACTTTCTAAAGCTTGTTATCTGTACTTTGGGGAGGTTTGATTGGTTTTATTAAAAAAAAAATAATAGTAAAATTTTGCCAAAAACAAAAAAATAAACAAATGTTGCTCCAAAATCCATGAAATTTTTTGTAAAATAAATTTTGATAACGTTTATATGGAAAAAAAGAAGCTTACCCAACCAATAAATATTTATATTACGACCTCAAACAAGGTATACGCAGCGTAAAATATTTTTTTCTTTGTTAATATAAGTGTAAATTTTATTAATTACGAAAATATTACGGTTTTTAGTATTTTTTTTATAAATGAGTTCCTGCTCAAAATTCTTATTTAGAATAGAAATATAAGTTCATCTTTTGATTTACTTCATGTTGGATCGAAATTATCATATTTGAATGTTAGAGAGAGATAGAACACGGGAGAACAGTTGATCGGTAAGTTTAGTGCTCACTTGACGCTCTACGTATACTAGTGGAATATTAAATTTTAGCTTCGGGAAATTGGGGGATAGTGGTAACTTTTTACTGTACATTAGTGATGATGTTGGGAACAACATAAAAAAATTTACCAACCAATAAAAACTTTTCAACAAAAAATTAAACCGACGAAATACGGAACTGAAAAGTAAAAAATAAAATAAACCTTCTTAGTCTCAATGACTAAGCTCCTAAACTAATGAACGTAACTGATTTTGAGTCGGCGCCAAACGAACAATCAACGAACATCATTAAATTACTTCAAAAAAATTCTCAGAATGTGTCCGCGCATTTTACGCCTTACCTAATTCATTTGCTTGTTTGTTTGGCGCCGACTCAAAATTAGTTACTAACATTAGTTTAGGAGCTTAGTTATTGAGTCCAAGAAGGTTTATTCATTTTTACTTTTCAGTTCCGTGGTTCGTCGGTTTAATTTTTTGTTGAAAAGTTTTTATTTTTCAATTTTTTGTGGCTGAAATCTACTAATTACTGACTGCTTGTTTTTTTATTACTTCCAAAATGATATGATTATCTACTTTTACTATTTGTTGTTATATAAACTATTTTTGTTGTTCTGGTAAGTTTATTTCATTACTTTGTATATCATTCCATCCTCTCATAGAATATAATAACTACATAAGTGTGCTAATGTCCACAAGTGAAAAATCAATTATCCCTATTTTTCTACCCGTATGGGTGGATAATTCCATTCGAAATCCAAATTTAATCGACTATGAGGTATACCCTATCTGATAAAAGAAGAATCATCCAAATCGAAGATCCCAGTACAAAGTTATGCCTGATAGAATCGGTTAACGAACCAGAATTCAGAGGGTGAGTGATCAATATCCTTCATTTCAGGGGTGGATTTTATATTTTAAATTCAAATGGGACCAACTTCGGAGTACGCTTCATCCACTGAAGAAAGAATTATAGGAATCGGATGCCTCAGTAAAAAGTTATGCGTGATTGATTTGTTGAAAATATAAACAGGATGTTCATAAAATCATCTGCGTGATCATACATAAAAAAAATATACGCGTCGACTAGAGAAATTCCTTGTTTTTGGTTTCGTCGGTTAAAAAGTGTGTGCTTGATTAATTATTCAACAGATAAGTGGCCAACTTACATTGAATATTGAAAAAAAAATGAATAACTAATGGTACCACTCGCAAAAATGGAAAATTTTACATAAAAAAAGGAAATAAAAAGTTTCTTTAAAATAAAATAATAAGCTTCAGAATTCTTTTGCTAACGTGCGATTTTGAAGTGCAGCGCTGGAGGAGTACGCAGCCACTAGCGCTTCACACTAAATTTGTTATTACTTTTGATCTAGTTGATCAAATTAAGCTAACAAAAAATCATTTAAAAAAAGAAAAATGCAGCTAACGAGAAATCATGTTTTCAAACATGAAAAAAAAATTTATAGGAATAGTACGTATATGATATTACGTCAAAGCAGAATTCTGTCTAAAATCAATTGAATATCTTAATTTTTTTTTCAAGATAAACATCTGGAATTTTCACATATCACTCTCAAAATGACAAATAAAAAAAGACAATTTAAACAAAAACTTACGGAGCTCAAGATATTAAATAATTGGAAAAATTACAAATTTGAATTTTTAGGCCATGCTCCAAAGACCAAAAATGTTAGTTTAAAATGTGATATTGAAACTTGTATATGGAATATAATGAAACTTGTTGAGTGGAGGCCACATTTTTCAACCGATTGAAACAAAAGTACGTATCATCAATACCTCGGGTAATTTCGAAAATGGTCCAGTAATTTCAAAATGGCAGCTGTTGAAAGATTTCGAAAAAATCGCAATATTTCATTTCCATACCAAATATCGGCAAACTATAGGTCGTTTGATTGAGATTCATTAGCTCCACAACTTTTACCCAAAAAGTTTTGCTCCGAAATGTACATATAAATAAAAAATAGCTCTAAATAATCATTCATGAAATCCACCTTTACGACTATTATATTTTTGTTCAGCGACCTCATAAACCCCATAACATCAATTTGGATCAAATTACTTTGATATCCATTGAGTTATTTGAAATTTGCCTAACAATCAGCGCACAAATATAAGTTTATAACTTTTTTCTGCCAGTCATTTCTGAGTTATATCAGAGGATTTTAGGAAAATCCCCCAGGATTCCGGAATAATGCATAATTTTAAGCTATTTTTACTCCACTGAATCAACTCTAGAAATTTTATGATCTGCTGCGATTGGGGATGGTATATACCTGTTGTATTTGACGTATTCTTGTAACTATCAAGGAATACCATATTTCATTATTACATCATCCATGACCGGTCCCAAAGCAATTACGATTTTTTTTGTGAAGTCATATAAATAATGGAAGTGAAGAAAGACATAATCCCCCATGGGCTGATCATTTGATGACAACAGAACATACATGATATAGGAAATAAAATAGAAAAAACATGGCAACAGCGCTGGACGCCGTATCGTGTTGAGTATGGAAGATATAATATAAATTGGACGCAGGATCATACTGAATATGAGAACAAATTATTCACCGGACGCAAAAATGATATGATAGTGAAAGGACGCAATATTGTGAAGGTATACTTTTTTTTATTTTTGAAATTATTGATGATCTGAAACCAGCTATGGGCAGGATTTTTCGCGTAGAACCAGTATACTTTATCATAATTGACCTTAATAGCGTATTTCTGGTAGACGCAGTAATGTACGCTTCATGAAAGGACGCAGTATTGTGAGCAGGATGTATATATATATATGTATATATATATTTATTTTTTTTCCTTCAGTTTCTTGACCACATATATATTTTCTTCAAATTCTCGGAATAAAGGTCTGATTCAGTCAATTCATATAATTTCTCTTAACTAATACGTTAATTATATATATATATATATTCGCGACACCCTTGCTTGCCATATATCTTCAACTTATGTTTGACATCAGGTATATTTCTAACAATATAGATGGAAAAACTAGTTGATAATTACAGACAAATATCGCTCACTATATTAGCAAAGTTTTTCAAAAATGCATAAAAGGGATAAATGAAATTTTTAGATGATGTAAAATTCCATCACTATCCCAATTCGATATCAGAGATGCCATGAATCATGTCACAATGTTTTTAAAATTGTTGATAAAAATAAAAATATAATTGTTATATTTCTTGATTGAAAAAATGCATTCGATCCAGTATCACACCCATTGCTCCTCATAACATTGAAAAATATGGAATAGAGGTCAAGTTGTCATAATAGGAATCGTTCAAGATAACTTTGAAATTACAAAATGTAATCCACCTCAAGCAATAGTATTGGGACCAATACATTTTCTCATATAAGTCGAGGATAGAGTGAATAAATTGGAAATTAATATTCGTATGCTGACGATACAGTATTTGTTACTGAAAAAAAATTATTGGACAGAATCTCTCACAAATGCATAAATAAAACATTACCTCATTGTAACCATGCTATGAATATTCCAAAAGTTACAGAAATTAAGTACATGGGATCTCACATTGATTTTTGTGTGAAATAGAAAACAAAAATAATCAAACCTACAAAAACACTGAGAGAAACGTTTCTTGACGTGTTTTTGGCTAACCTTCCACAGTCTGAAAATGAAAATATAATCAGGAAAATCTATACAAGTGTAGAAAGGGCAAACTATTAGTTCACTCCGATAAGTTATTGCGTTCACCAAATTATATTTTCTATAGAAAAATGATTCAATCAGTCAGTAACTTGCAGTTTTCTGAATTTGCCTTCCAAAAAAAATATACTTCTCTATATAGTTTTTGCTTGACGTTTCGGGGACTATATCTGCCCCCGTTCTCAAAATCTTCTAAATCTCCTTTAATTGTTACCCAAAAACATGTCAAGAAACGTTGTTCCTCCACAAAAAAACACATTTATTCAATACTGAGAGAAACCCTATATGAATTCAGAAATTTGGCTAACATGTTTAACGGTATGTTTCAGTATCTTTTCCATTCTATTATGTCATTTGAAATCATTGTTTGGGAAGGATCATATGAAAATTCCATACCATACCAGTGAAGTCTATTCATAAATCTGAAATTTCATTAGGAAAATATGAAATTCATTCAGGAATGAATTATGGTGTATTTTGATTCAATAGTTTTGTTACTCAAGAAATCAGACATTTCTCTTGGAGATATTGCTGCTGGGTGAAAAATATCGGCTTTTTTCCATGAATTTTCGTGAAAGTTTTCGATCAAAGACTCAACGTGAAAGACAAATTACTATCCAGAATTCCCTTCGTGATTTTTGCGTGGTAGTGATTTCTTGAAGAGCTTACTTTGATTTCGAAAATTTGCATATGCGCTACATTAAAATTAATTCCACTGAACTAATTCCGTAACTTATATTCGGATATCCACTATCGATGACTTCTGAAATCATAGGTATTCGTTATTGTTTGTGTTTCTGGAATTAATCATAATCAAATAGCTGTTTCTGAACTGTTATTTTGATTGTATTTATCTTCACGCTCATTCATCATTCCTGAATCCCAAGACAATCAAGCCGCGCACCGAATCATCGTTCAAGTGCTTACAAATTCGTTGGAATTGCAAATCCAGCAACAAATGAATCCACTAATTGAACCGGGCATGAATAATGAAATATCACGTGTTGAACTTTTTTAATAAAGCGGGAAGTTTGCACTGACTCATTCATCATATGGCTACGATCCTGCTACGGAGTCGCTGATCCAGGAGATGTAAATATATCAGAATTTCCGTATGCTCCCAAGACAATTCGCTGCTTTCTGGGATATCAGGGGATGCGAAATCAGCTATCGGTTTGATTCATACCTTTATTTTCGCAGGAAGGTCCGCACTCAGCCCATTTGACTACTGGATGGAATTGACGCCTGAAAATGAGACCTTGGAAAGAATGATGGATAGGAGAGGATTTTCATTTCATTGCATGGAGTTTCAAAGCCATGTCTTTTTTCTATAAATCAATTTCTTCGACAAGAAATGGATGTGATATCAATAGTCAAAACTTGGAATTCGATAAGTTACTGACTAGTTGAATATGTTTCCATTCCTGAAAAATAATTTGGGTTAGGTACGCAGTAACTTCTTGGGGGCGAAGCAATTTTTTTTCCTGTTACACTTATATAGATTCCCTGATTCATTAAATTCTGTTTTCAGAAGGTTTTCAGAAGGTTATAATCCCCAGATGAATAATACTGATATAATTCATTTATAGTACATATTTGGTACATCTATTTTGATATAATTTAAATTTATGATGGTGGGGGAAAGATATGTTAGGATTAATATTATTGTTGAGATTTGGAGGAATATATGAATTCTGGTTATTGTAGCAGTGAATATGAAAATGAATTAACACACATAATTTTTGTTTATGAAAATCATCAAACTAGTATTGAAATTTTGATACTTGATGAAAATTGATACCAAACTATTTTCACCAAACTGAGTTTATAAAACCAGGACACGTGTTTCGCTCAACAATAACTTCTTCAGGCGGCTATTATCTTTCCAAGATTATATTATTATTTGCTACTTGGAATTTGGAAATGTTGTTTTTCGATGTTTCGTGATGTACAGTTTTGAACAATGATCATTCATCAACCCATAGGTTGGAACATATAACAGTGGTTCAAATTGAGATTCTGACAATAAAATCTACAAATGAAATTTCAATGAATTCCAACTCGTATTCAATATTGATGTTTTCAATCAACTGGATGATTAATAATAAAGATATGAAAAATAAAATTTGATTCAATGATTCACAATCATAGAAATTTTCCTGAATTCAATTAGCCAAAAACTATAAATTATCAATATTCTAAAGATACAAACTATCAATATTTGAAAAACATAGATTATCAATACCTGAGAGTTGCATTTATATTAAAATAAGTATACATGTTTTCCAAAATTTTTTTTCCAGGATACGTATCTCGAAAATTCTGACAGATCCTCGTTTGAAAAATTTGTATGTGAATGAAACCATCCAAATTGTACACCCGGGAAAAAAATTTTCAAAACCCCAAGAGTAGTTTCGGATACCACTATGAAAGTAACTGATATATATATATATATATATATATATATATATATATATATATATATATATATTGTTATGTTATGAAGGACCAGTAATATATTTTGAAAGGAAAAAAGAAGTAATTTCATGAAAAACCCACAAAAATAATAATTACTTAATAGTTAGTAGTTCATGAGATATTGTTTTTACATATTCTTGAGATTTTATTTCCTTTATGAAGCCTCTGTATAATATTGATAGGTAAAAATATGCAAATACTATAATGCAATCATTTTCACACATTGTCAAAATGATTACAACCTATAATTGTTCAAAATACAACAAAAAGGTCTAGATTCACAAAATCATTCTGAATTAAATGTGATCAACAAAATTATAAGCTTGAAACATACAGTATATGAAAGTGTATCTAACTAAAAATAGCCAATGGGAGAACAAGAAACTTCTTGATGACAATAGCCAATCAGGGAATAGTATGGTCAGATGTAAGATTTGAAATTGTGGAAAAATAAGAACTGTGAAATGTTAAAGGCAATTATCATCAAATATTGTATATAGTTTATAAGAAAGGTAAAATATATTAGTTCATAAGTTTTTTCAAATAACCTCAAAAGAGTGATAATGTGACAAGAAAGTGCGCGAGTTTGAAAATTCAAATAAAATAGACAAAACAGAAATGGTATCCAGGGGATGAAAAAACAAAGCCAGAAGGAGATTAAAAAAATTTTGAAAAGAACGCCACGTACAAAATTTTAGGAGAGATTTCTTTCAAGATATTCACAACTACAAGGTATTTTGTATATAATAAAATAACCAATTCAACCTCAAGAGCATTTCTACAAAAATAAATAGGAGAAAACAAGATTATCTTTTATGTACTCCACATAAAACTGTTTCCAAGCTGATTTCTGGAGATTTGTATGGTTCCTTCTGTACTGGAGAGTCCCTGAGAGCAGTAGATTGAAAAAGGGATTTCAGATTCTTGGCGTGTATTGTAACAGCGACAGTTCCAGCTCCAGGTATAAACTCTTTACTGCACATCACAAACTGAATAACTTTACAACGTAACTCATATCGTATTAGAAGAACTCTTTTTTATCTTGGTATCGAACTATAAAAGAATTCTTCCAACCTCAATGAAAAAGTGAGGTTATGTATACTGAATACATCACTAATCTTCATTATTTTCTGTGAAAATTTGTCAATCGATTTTAGTATAAGTTATCTATCGTAGGCCAGGTGAATATAAGTTTTCCTGAATGGAGGAAATAATTTTTTTTCGATACTTTTTTGTTTATTTTCCACAATGATATGATCTGCAATCTCACTATAAACACTGAATTGAAATTGACATCAAGACCAGGCAGTGGCTCTATTGCCAGGACCGGCTATCTGAGACGAAAGGCGTACCAACTGAGTTTAGTCGTGGTAAGAAAGGGTAATAACAATTGGCAGCAACGTGACGAGAAAACAGTGACGTTAGCTAGCAATTATTATTACTTTACAAAATATTATACAGGGCGAAATTAATTATCATAACATTTGGCTCTCAACGAAGGACGAAAATAATTATCTATCACATATTATATTACAACTGACATCCAAAAGTGGGACAAAAATTAACAACAATTATTTTTACCATTCAAATAATATAACAATACATATATATATATATATATATATATATATATATATATATATATATATATATATAATATATATATATATATATATATATATATATATATATATATATATATATATATATATGGAATGAACCAAACAAATAAGATAAACCGAGAAATATATATGAAATTTCTCTTCAGTCGCTTCAAATTCTGATATTGCTGAAATATATAAGAAAGTATGCTTAGGAATTCAAATTCGGTGTGATGATGTGAATTCCCAAAACAATTTTTTTTTTGGAAATTTCTCAGGAATTTCAAGAAGAACTGCATTCTTGACATTCCAAAATAAATGTAAAATTTGACAGGTAAAACATCAATTTTTGGGCGCAGAGGAATTATTCTTGAATTACAATTTATAACGATGGCCCAATGAAAAAAAAAATTATTTCATTGATGGGAAAGGCAAAAATTTAATATTTTGTGATCAGGAATAGAAGTGACCTAGTATATAGTGATCGTGTGTATAGATAAAAAAAATGTGAAGAGGCTGGTGTCTATAGAAATATATAAACATACAAGTCAAAAGTGAAACTATAAAATATTCCCAGCAGAGTGAAAGAAGATACTTTTAAACTGCCTTAGTAGGAGCTGACTCAGTAAACGTTGATAGTGATTAGAGTCGATCGTTCGCAAAACCTAAACTGACATATTCGCACTCTTGTGGTGGAACTTCATGCATTCGTGATGGTCGATGAAAAAAATAGTACATTATGATACAAGTGTATAAGTGAGCCTTCAAAGTACGCGCAACGAGTTTGAGGACACGACGCGGACTGGAGTGCCCTTAACGATGCAAGTGCTTCAAATGCACATATGCAAGTGTAACATACGCAATTTTCTATTATACCTGCATCATAATATAACAATGCTGGAAATTAATTTTATATCTATTTAATTAATGATGTCTTGTTGATATGCATATAGCAATTCTTGTTTACAAGCTCATTTGACATTTCATATAATTGATAATTTTAAAATGGTTGCGAATCAACGATAACTCTCATCCGGAATTTTGAAGTAAGCCGAGAATCCTGAATCGAAATTCATACCAGAAAAATGCAGAAAATTGTAGGTATTAAAGAGAATATGAAGAGTTATTGCTGGAGTCGCTGGAGGGGGACTGAATGCAGCATCAACGTTATCATCATTGAATGCTGAAGATGTTCATATGGTCAGTGAAAATGCAGATTTCAATAATGCAAGTGGTATTCAAATATCGAACAATCAGAAATGTACATTCAAAATTCACTTGAAATAGTTGATTTGTATTTTTGATGTAAGTTGAAACATAAATGAAGAATTGGACTCGTTTTTGTTACCTAGCAACTATGGAACACGCGTGTTTGAATTTTGAGATTTCGCAAGCTTTTTAGTTCATAGAACAATGATTATGGTGCTGGTATGATAAAAAATATATTATTTTCATTATAATTTCCAGTATCGTGTTATTTATTCATGAATATAATGTCATTACTTACATTCAAGCCAACCCTGATCTCATTTATCCTCGTTCGCTTCGTTCACATATTCCATGTGAAAAGCAAATTATCAGACGGATCAAGTTCACAAGGAAAATATATTCAAATTCTGGTTAGACTTCCAATGAAATGATATGAGGTTAACGTGGATTTCAGATATTCCACACAGCTCATTCTATCTTGATTTTCTCCTCGGTATGGAGAAAATTAGAAGAACTTTTTTCATATATATTTTGTATGGAACGATACAGGTTGATGTGAAATCGAAGAGAGAATAATTATCAAGAATTGAAGAAATCCCCAGCTAATCGTATTTCAAGCATTGCATGAAAGCTACTACTCATGTTTTCCGGGGATCAAACTAACTTATATTCCGTCTATTGATGATCTTGTAATGGAGCCTGTAAGTGCCGATTGAAGATTATCTTCATGTCCTCCAACGGCTGGGTTCCATAAAACTGATTCTGCTTGATAGAGCTCCGAAAACTCTTGGATTTCTTCATTAGAAATCATATTTTTTTATATTTTTTTATCATTTGTTTGAACATTCACACGTACTTACTGAGGACTGAGTGAACGGCGTAAACGCCAAATGTGTGGCCAGCAAGGCAAACATTGAGTTAATGCCTTTGATGTTTCGTCGAAAAACCGACACAGACTACCAACTTTGGCACGAACATTGGTACCAACGCTATATTCTCGATCCACACACTGTTCGATCGTTTTTGGCGTAGCCCTCATTTGTGGAGCTGGTGGTGTACAGTGGGTATCGAGTTTCTTCAGTGATGTAACAATCTGCGATTGTTATATATTTTTAATGGGTGGATAATCTTGAATATATTGGCCAGCGAAAGATACCTATGAACTTTCCTTGAACTAGGAACTCATTCAGAATCCTGGTATTTTACTAAGGAGATTTTTATAGGAAAAGCGAGCGAAACAATTGGAAAAATTACATTCACAATCGCTTGAAATTAATTCGTGGTTAGGGTGTTACTGAAGTACTAACTAACTCAATTTGAATTTTGGTGTTGAGAAAAACGTTTTGATATATGCTTTCTATCCAATTCGTTTTATTCTGTATAATATCGTTTGAGACAGACATGACGCTCAGCGGTAGGGCTTATTTTGAACATTCCGAAGATCTCATAGATCCATAGAATCCCGCAAATATGGATGGTAGCCATATCTAGATAGGCTCAAGAGGGAGGTTTCTCGCAGGTTTCTTAAAAGGAATAGGCAAGGGAAACTGACCCTGATTCGAGAAAGATCCGGGGGGATGCATGATGTCACTCTCCAGAAAGTGCGTAGATCCCTAGGTGAAGTAAAGTTAATCGTTGACCTCAATTATCAGACTCAACCGAATCCTAACCATACAGTATTTTTGTGATTTCGTTTTCTTCTATCTTGTACCGTGACGACTCAAGTGTTCTCTCAATATACGTTTTTTTGGTCATATTAGGTGACATTATTTGATCGGCGCAGTTAATCAAGTCTAGACATCGATTCTAGCCAGCAAACATGTTACGCGTGGGCCTCTAGGGGCACTTTGAAAATAGCCGACAGACAACGTAAGCGGGCCATAATCATGATAAAATGAAAAGTGTGACTGAGTGCACGTATCGATATAATCGATGAAAGGAAATTGTGATAAAGTTTCCGCCTCCGGTCATCACTTAAGATTCAACAATCATAATTTTAGTCCGAATAGAAATTCACAAATTTTACATGAAGTCAGTTCCAAAAATTATAATAGATCAGATTTTCTAGAGGATTTACACATTTGTAAAGAAATACTCAACTATAACCTTCGTCTCAACACGCAAGTCAATTTAAATAGATCCTATATTCCTCTTCATAGACGTCTAAATTAAATAATATTTAACTTCCTTAACTTTTTACTCTAATTCACATTTCAGTTCCTTGTTAATCATGCTAATATTTTCCAATTTCCATTCTCTATGATGACTCTACTTGTATCTCTTTGCAATTTGCCAGCTCCTTTTCCAGTTTTCTCCATACTGAGAACACAAGTCATGATCTGGATTATCACCTTCTATACTCTGTTTTACTCCAGCTGTGGGAGTTGTGAAGTTGGGTCTAGTTCCCATTAGACTTGTATCACACTTCTTATCCCCCAGTTGCGGTTCAACTGAGCCATGGTGGACAAGGATTTTCATTTATATCAAGAAAAATTTAAATTCATTGTCCATGGACACTACCAGAGTTATTCAATTGTTTGTTTTGATCAGGACAGGTCTAATTAGACTTCTCTCTTGAACTTATATCCAATTATGATGACTCAAATGTGAGAATTGAAGAGTCTTGTTTGGTCTTCCTTGAAATACTGGAACATGTATTTGACAGATGACAGACCTCATTAGATTGATCATCTCCTAGTGTGTTTTCGTATGACAGGAATATTCCTTTCTTGATTCTGATATCTCCATGGTTTGGTGTTCCCTGCCAATCTACTTCATCGTTCACTTGTCAATTGGCAATCTTTTTCATAGTTCACTTGTCAATTGTCAATCTTGTCACTTGGGTCCAGCTATCACACCACAACAATGGCTTTTTAAAGGATAAGGAAAAATTGTAATCTCAATTTTCATCCTGGCCTAGAATATGTATTTTAACATTCACATGTGTGTCACGTAAATCTATATAACTTTCAATGATCATGAGGTATTTTATGGTATTTTTGGCTTCTGGTACACCTGACGAGTAAGTAACCTCACATTTAAAATATGTCAATTTTTTTTCTCAAAAAAACTTTTCAGTAACTTATTTTCTATCAATATTACTTAATTTCAGGTACGCACTGATGATGACCTAACGGTCGAAAGCGCTTTGCTACGATCTTAATAAATTATTTTACGCACGAAATACAATTTTCTTTCATCGATTATAATCATGATACGCCGTCGGCCCAGCTAGCCCGTGTCGCGACGGCCACCAGTAGGCCTCTAGACTATCACCCGCTTTAATACATAGCGGGACTTCAGCGGGTAGACAGAGTTGAGATGCATGGTACAGATTATGGTGCGATTGCGGGTATCCTACTAATCAACCGCGTCATCCCACTGTTGGCATTTCAATGAAAACAAAATGGCCCATATAAGCGCCTAAGAACAATCTAGCGTTATATCTTTGGAAACAGTGAAATAAAGTCATTCATTATACATAATAAATCCACCACACATTCAGAATCGACTGATTCATGGACTAGGTGAATACAATTCACTGTTTTCACTCTCAGAAGCCACTAATTGTAGAGGATTTCTGAAACTGTGGAGCCAGATTGTTCCATATTACCTAAACAGACAACGTTTTCTCCATTTCAACCATTTTTATTGTATCTCAAATGGTTTCCCAGATATTGCATTGCAAACTTGCCTGGAAAAATATTTCACCGAATATATAGAATGAGAACACACAAATCTGGAAAAAAACCGTCTCTCGTCACTGTGATTATTTTTCATGACCATATACCACAACGACAATGACCAGATGAAAGAAAATACGCGATTTGACATCCTACACGAAATCAGCAGTAGGACCAACTGCCAACGTGATATTCAGTAATGCCAATTATGCATTTTCATTACAGAGGTCGCAGTGGAGCGGCGCGTAATGCCACATACTGTGTCAAAACGACATCGGCGCGATTATCGCAAATCTTTGACAGGTATTTTCTGGCTAAATTCAAAACATCCATAATAAATATGCGTATGTTCAGCCAAAGCGGCGAAACAGATATCATTCCCATTATTTACCGACATCGGTGTGCCTCTGCCGACATCTGACCACAGTTAACAGCAACGGCCTATTTACTGCTCATGTATGTTTGCTGGGTAGGTATTAAACTCAAACAACAAAAATCCTAGCCTACCTCCATTGGCTAGGTTGGTGATAGTGAGCGTCTTATCGCAAGAAAGGTAGCTGCCAAACATTTTTTTTTATAAAGACAACTGACCATATTCATATTGTCAACAAATGGCAACTCAGCGATGTGATTATTTGGATTTCGTTAGAACGACTGAGGAGAGTTACATATTTCTCTGGCTAAATGAATATAAATGAATGAACAGTCTTCCAGCTGTTTGTTACGGATGGGTGACAAATAGTGGGATATCTTTTTTTGGTGTTCAATGTGGAATAAAGCGATAAAAAGCAGAAACTGAATAGAAAAGAGTTAGATTTTGTATAAAGGGTGACATCGGCGGAATATTTTAATAAAGAATCCCGCACGAAAACATATGGGACATTGGGGCCCATTTTATTATGTTATAGTAGGATGGGTCATTATAAAAAAGTGTGAGTTTAAATGATTTTGTATGTTTAGATTCTGAGATATAAGCGGCCAAAGTTCGTAAAAACGTCATATTGGGGTAGGATTGACAAAGAAAAAACCTGTTTTTTCAGTCGAAATAAGACAAAGTAAGGATGGAAATGTATTGATCGGAACTCATAAACATGTTCAATTATAATCGTATTGAATTATAATACGGAAGGATATCCATGGTTGATACTTCATAGCATTCCTAAATCTGGACGCTATGCGGCACCGTAATATTCCAGGTTCAGGATTACGCATATCAATTTCAAATGAAAACAATAAAGTACCCTAGCCATAAACTATTGAGAAATGTTGTAGATTGCGCAAATAGACCAATCAATAACAATATTTATAATTTTATTTGAATTTGGGTTTTGCTTATTGTTTGTTTTTTGAGAGTTCCATCATGTAAATTGTTCATTATGTTGTTAATAACTATTAAGTTTCATTTTCGATTTGTCATTGAGAAGGGAAACATTCTCAAATGAATATTGATAGAAAATCTTTCCATCAATATTCAATTGAGAATGTTTCCCTTTTCAACATGAATACCCCACAAGAGGTTATCTTGACGATGGAAGATAGTGACTAAGGTTTATCTTTCAGTCGCAGATGATTCCACATCTGATTTTATGAACATCCTGTTTATATTTTCAACTAATCTATTTGTTATATTATAATTTCCATGATACGAATTAACTTTTCAATTCTAATTCTTTCAGTCTATACTGTAGAGTTCCAAATTGTTGTTGAGTGTGGTTTGTGTTGTTTATAGAATCAAATAATTGATTTCGAAAAGTTTTTCAATTGAATTGAATGTGTCGAAAGGTTCCATAAAATTTTGTTGAATTAATGGGTTACCCCATATATCGTAATACCGTAAACTTCAAAAATGCATATCTTAGAAACACAATATACAAAAATGATAAAACTATCGTATATAAGAATAATAATAATAATAATAATATCGTCTATATTATTTCCTTCCTTTTCAACGGTACAGTCATTTGAATAAAAATAAAATATATAGCATATTTAACTTTGGAAGAAAATTAGGGGCGGAGTTCAATTTCAATAGTGACGAATCACCATGGAAATTGCTCGTCCACTCTCATCTCATATGATAATAAACATTTTCAAAATATTGTAAGTGAAATATGGTCCAAATTAACGGAACAGTTCTCTGGATATTCAAAAAAAACATTTTAAATGATCTAAAAAAAATAAAACGCACCCTTTATCTAAATGAAAGGTAATATTGAGCGATTGAGTTCGTCAGAATGTTTCCCCATATTCTGTCAATTGTTTTCAGTATAGAGGTATACTCGAAAATAAAAATAAAATATATATTTCAAACAGAGTCATCCAGAAACAAAACGCGTTTTTCCGCCTACAATAGACTGAAACTATGATATCTTAACAAAATAGTGCTGGAAAAAAAATCCGGAAACATGATTTTTTTGACTATACCTACCCTGTATACACCCTAATGTTCTATCATCAATAAGATTATAATTGAACATGTTTATGAGTTCCGATCAATACATTTCCATCCTTACTTTGTCTTATTTCGACTAAAAAAACAGTTTTTTTCTTTGTCAATCCTAATACCCCAATAAGACGTTTTTACGAACTTTGGCCGCTCATATCTAAGAAACTAAACATACAAAATCATTTAAACTCACATTTTTTTTCTAGTCACCCATCCTTCTATAACATAATTCCAGCTAATTCGACCGAGAGCTAATTTCCCATATGTTCTTTCATTAGTATTAGAAAATGAGAAACGATCTTCATGCTGGTTCACAGCGTCGGGATTGATCAGAAAATGTTTCAGAGGAAGGAAACTTCAATGATCAAAACATAGATAGATTTGGTGAAAATAAGTCTGTTTTGCACAAATATGTCATCGGCGTGACGTAGTCCGATGAAAATAGAAAAACTAGTTTAGGCTTTTAGCTTATTTTGTACAGTTAATCATAACTGAGGATATCAAATACCTTGACCAGAGCCATCAATACTTCAATTGCAAGTTATAATCTATCGATAGAATATTCTGTACTTTGTATTTGATTCCCATTTATCACAAGATAGTTAGCTGGTTGATTAGAGATGAGTTTATTGGAAATCCTAGCAAACGTTTAAAATAAAACAGACCTGGCAAAAATAACTGGTTTTTTATCTGTCGCATGGTGTCACCTGTGTGGTTGTTCGATTTCCCATTTTCCTAAAGATTTTCCAGTGTTCCTCTAAAGTTTAAAAAACACTCATTCATTACCACTTTTGATTCAACAAGTTCAGTCAAGTTTCATCTACAATCAATTTTTTTCCAAATACCTTTTAGGTGATGATTGTCTTGAATAAAGTAATATATGATGATGAATTATGTTACCCGAATTATGATTATATCTACAGGGCGGACACAGCATTATACAGTGCTTCTCAAAAGTCCCCTCCCCCATCTTATTTTTGGAACGATTATAAATAAACAAGTGAAATTTGGAAACTGAATATTAAAGGTTGTAAACTTCCCTACTAGTGATGATAGATGACGAAATCGTCAAAGATGACGTCACAAGGCCATTGTGACCAATAATTTCAAATGGAACCCTACGGCAAGCGACACCTTTTTCAAAAGGTATCGAAAAAACCTATTCAATGATACTACTTTTGTTTGTGTTTATGGCAGTTTTGGCAACTCACTTTTAAAAAACGCAAAGCTGTGATGGATCAAATCAGTTAATACTAAAATTCCAGATTCAAGCTCCGCCTCTGGATAGTTGTCAAATGAGCTGACGTTTTTGTTAGTCTCCCTAATTCGACGTTTTTGTAATCGTCCAAGTTTTTGTACATTTAATAATTTGTGTATTGTTGATCGAACGTTTAACTGTTTAGGCAGCTTTTGGTACTTTTAATATTTTGGTACATTTTATCAATTTGTTAAACTGTTGTGAGCCGAACGTTCAAGTGCTTCAAGAAGCGAAATGGTACGTGCTTTAGGTGATAAAGTAGCAGCGATCCTAATTCTTGGTGAAACTGGACAAAATATTCATGCAGCAGAACGTATTTTTAATGAGAGGTTTACCGATTGCCCCGTTTCGAGGACTTATTTAAGGGAGCTCCTCCGTAAGTGTGAAACAACGGGTAGTATTAATGATGCGAAACGATCTGACAGACCACAAATTTCTGATGAGAAAAAAATTGATATACTGGCAGAAGTAATAGTTAATCCTACTTCTTCAACAACTCACGTTGCATCTACCTGTGAAGTCAGTCGAAGTACAGTACACAGGGTGTTGAAAAGAAACAAATTTCATCCATACAAATTAAAAATGGTTCATTAACTCTCAGACGACGACCCAGACCAAAGTCTAGAATTTTGTGAAAATATGGAAACTTAAATTAACCAACAGCCAGACTATGTCAAAACAATTTGTTTTAGTGACGAAAGTACTTTCTATCTGAATGGAAATGTAAATACACAGAATGTGAGGTATTGGAGTGACGCAAATCCTCACCTGTTTCGTGAAACACATACCCAATTTCCCCAAGAAGGTGAATGTTTGGGCAGGTATCCTAGGAAACCACATCGTTGGGTCTCTTTTCTGAAATACTTTATTAACTGGTGAGGTTTATCTGGAGCTGTTGCAAAACGCATTAGAACCGTCAATCCTTGGAATTTTGGAAGATAATCCAGATGAATTCGGCAATTTGGAAAAAACATTCCAACAGGATGGTGCTCCTCCACACTATTACGGTGCAGTAAGACGGTATTTGGATGAGGAGTATCGTGGTAGATGGATTGGACGACGAGGTTCAATGGAATGGCCACCTCGATCACCGGACCTCACACCTTTGGTTTTTTTTCTGTGGGGGTATCTCAAATCGAAGGTTCACGCTACTGAACCTGGCAATATTGACGTTTCAAAACAACGTATTGTTGCAGAATGTGAGGTTGTTTCCGCAGACACATTTGCGAAAGTACGAGAAGAGTTTAAAAATAGGATATTTCACTGTCAGGAAGTAAATGGAGGTCACTTCGAGCAATTTCCTCAAGTAAATACTGATTCTTAAATCTGTAATTAATATCATACTGAATGGAATTGAAATTTTAATGTTTACTAATGATCCATTGAAACTACCATAAACACAAACAAAATTAGTACCATTGAATAGGTTTTTTCGATACCTTTCACAAGAGGTGTCGCTTGCCGTAGGGTTCCATTTGAAATTATTGGTCACAAGGGCCTTGTGACGTCATCTTTGACGATTTCGTCATCTATCATTACTAGTAGGGAAGTTTACAACCTTCAATATTCAGTTTCCAAATTTCACTTGTTTATGTATAATCGTTCCAGAAATAAGAGGGGTGGAGGGGACTTTTGAGAAGCACTGTATGAAAATCCTTAACTGTGATTATCATATTATTCATTCTGTGTATATCTTCAACGCAAACGTCTCCAGTGAAAGGAAATAATTCAGACAAAAAAATCTAATTTCATTACTTAATCCAGCCCACACAAAGCAAGTTCATCAAATGTTTCCCCAACACTAGTCACAATTTCCGCAACTGGATCTCTTTGTTATATTCAAATCTCTCGAATGAATTTTCGGTTCAACTCCGTTACCTGCTTACGAATGGTAGTGTTTATCAAGGATTCATCAGAGAGAAATGACTGCTTTTCTCCCAAACTCAAATAATTACATTAGATACTATGGCTTGTACAAATGACTGCGAATCCGCTCTTCAAATTAGATTCTTTATAAATTGTTTCCATTCATCTCCTCGCAGATTTTCTCTCGTCACACTTTTAATAAACATTACGTGAAATTATTTCGACATTTCGTCGTCATTTTCCTAGAGAAGAGCTCCTTTTATGTTTCCAAATGCTTTCATTTGTCGAAATGGATGCACTTAGGAGATGTGTATCCGCTTTCCAGTTTTGTATATGGACATGAAGCGGATGATAGAAATGGATTTTCAGATCGATGGGGAAAACTTCATGGAAATTGCCTGGATGTGCTCGGATGTTGACTGGGAACCTGGAAGGAATTGAAACTCGTTGATTATTGTAAGTGCATTTATGTTGACGAACTTAGTCAACTTTGTCGAAGTGATACAAGTTTGGGATTTCTTTGCTTGGCAAGATGATATATGATGTTATATATACAGGGTGTTACCAAATGAGCGCGAGAGTTTTTAGGGGGTGATTCCTTGTCGAAAATTAAAGGGGGTCTTTCATGTGAACAAAAGCTCTTAGGCCTTTCCTCAAAAAGTTACGCGCTTCCAAAAATGAGATTTTTTTTTCTTGAACTTGCTGGAGAGTTGAAGAAATGACATTCCGTGGGCATGTTCTACCAATAAAAAGACTACCTACGGATATTTTTTCAATTTCAATGTGATGTTTTAAAGGGGTGAAACATGCAACCCCCATTCCATTTTTACCAGAACTTTTTGAAGAAACAAAATTTCTAATTTGGAAAATATGTGTTGAGAAGGACGATTCGTTGCAAAACTTTTTTAACTGCTATGTTGTGGCCGTAAAAGCAATAGTTCACTGATAAAAAATAAAATACAACATTGTGCATGAACGGATCTTCTGTAAATGGAATCGAAAAAATCTAGTTGGTGGCTATTACGTTTTGTTTGCACAACTTGTGACTTCAAACTGCTCGAAATGACCACCTCCAACCATAAGACTGGAATCAAGTCTTCGTCTCAAAGACTGTGTTAGCAATTTGTCTTGTACTCAATTCCGGACGATCTTCAATCATATTGAGAACCTCTTCTTCCAGTGCGACCGTTCTTATTACTCGTGGACGACCACCAGTTGTACGTTTTCGAAGAGTCTCTCTTTGACAGAGACGTTGGTGAAGATGTGCAAAATTTGTGTGATGAGGTATCACGCACTGAGGATACATCTCTGCATAAAGCCGTCTAGCTTCCAAAGAATTTCCATTGGCACGAACATATATAAAATGCATATCGGCCATTCAAGCGTTATTGTAATCATTCACATTGAAGATCCAAAAGACAAAATTGAACTTTCAACTACCACATAGAAATCAAAGCGACTTGAAAGCCACCTACTAGATTTTTTCGATTTTGAAATACTACGATTGGATTCACAAGTTGTGCAAACAAAACGTGACAGCCACCTTCTAGATTTTTTCGATTCCATTTACAGAAGATCCGTTCATGCAGAATGTTGTATTTTATTTTTTTATTAGGAAACTATTGCTTTTACGGACACAACACTGGAGTTGAAAAAGTTTTGCATTGAACCGTTCTTTGCAACACATGTTTTCAAATTGAGAAATTTTGTTTCGTTATAAAATTCTGGTAGAAAATGGAATGGGGGTTCCATGTTTCACCCCTTTAAGATATCACAACAAAATTGAAAAAAAACTTATTAAGGAAAGGCCTTAAGAGCTTTAGTTTACATGGAAGGTCCTCTTCAATTTTTGACAAGAAATCACTCCCTGAAAACTTCCGCACTTATTTGGTAACACCCTATATATATATATATATATATATATATATATATATATATATATATATATATATATATATATATATATATATATAATATATATATATATATATATATATATATATATATATATATATATATATATATATATATATATATATATATAGTGTGTCCTAGCTGAAACTTGTCACCCCCCTTATATCCGAAATCGTAGAGAATGAAAATTGCTAGGAATTGTCGATTTTTATCTCGAGGGGGAACTCTTCCACCAAATACGTTAATCATTGTGCTATCAATTCTGAAACAAGCAAAATTTCATCCCTATAAAATGCGGAATGAACAAGAATTGAATGAAGACAATCCAGTCAGACCAGTTTTATGAAATCATAAGTCAATTATTGATTGGTGATAGTGATAACCTCTTTTCTGACGAACCTCTTCTCTATCTAAATGGACATAAGAACAGGCACAACTGCAGATACTGAAATAATATACATCTACATTGGTTCAGGGAAACTCATTCACAAACACCCCACAAATGATAAGTATAATAAATAAATAATAATTAAAAAAACAAAACTTTTTTCACTATTTGAGGAACCATTGTTACAGAGCCCTGAGGATGAATTGAATTAATTCGAAACGTCGGCAAGAAAACAAAAGTTTTTTCTTCAATCCAAATTGATCCAATCCCAACTAAACCACAACCAAAACATTGATACGTGATCACTAACCATTAGCTTTCGTTGTTCAGTATCTCTACTTGATAATTCGAACCAACAACATGATACAGTGAATATAATTATCAATTCTACAATATCTCCGATGAAATTTGCAGAGATTCATTGTTATTTTTGTTTCACCGTATATATTTACATACTCCAAGTAGGTATCAACAATGAAATCCGTATATTCATGTGGAAATATGTGAAATCAATCTTCATGAAACCCATAAAAATCAAAATAATAATTTATAAAAATCTTAAATTAAATATTCGCCCTGTATAATAACATTACACGTTAGTAAGAATATTTCCCTTATTTTCCTCAACAACAACTATCAATTCCCACATTGATACAACATAAATATAGAAATTTCACTTAGAACAATTACTCAACTATACCCCGTATAATAACACAAAATACCATTTGCCCCCACCCCATAAATAGAAAAAGCTGTCAATTTTTTGAAATTACACCCAAACTCCTCCAAAAATTATGAATCGCTATACCTATATCGCTACCAATTAATTATATTTACATGCCCAATTCCTTTGAGGTTCTTTAGGTCCAAATTTCCTTTTGAAGCGAACTCTAGATATTATAATTTGCAAAATCGTATTTTTTCCAAATTTAGTTAAATCGATCATGGTAGTTGTGAATTCCTTCATAATAAGCTACAATCTACACTTAGCGAACTTCCCAATTCTCATAGTGGGCTTTGAAAACAATCGTACTGCCCACGCCCACATCATTGTTGAGATGCGTCAGTTCATGTCCTACTTCGGGAGGTGTGAATCGGTTCTTTTCGAAATTATCGGAAATCGGAAGTAATCTAATTGCGTTTTGGAATTATTCCTGTATGATAATCGTTGTGGACTGCTTGTGATAGTGCCTAGTATTTGGTAGTGAAAAAGAAAGAGTGGGAACAATGTTGTTATTGCGAAAAAGGGGCTTCGTTCTCAACTGCAGGTAAGAACTTTGAGGACATAGGTACCTAAATCTCTTTGAGTATTCTTGTTAGGTCCTGAAAACAATCCGTGATTTGGTCCTTGGAAAACCACATAAATTGTTTGAATCTCAGATTTTATGTTACAAATTATGTGAACAACGTTACTGAATTTTTTATTCCAAATCTCCATTCGAGTTGCTACTTGTCAGTTTGTCACAGCCTTCTAGAATCAAACCCATTCTGGTCGCGGTTCGCGTGTACAGTGTACCTAAAAGTATCCGCTATTATTCCAGGTTATGTTTTTCTACATATTTGCGACAGGTTTGTTTTGGTTCGCAGTCAGAATGGTTCTGAATCGGTTCAAAGCAGCGGGACAGTCGTGGCATGGAAAACTTCGTGCGAGCCCATTTCGAATATACGAGTGTGCGACTGTTTTGAACGGTTCAGAATCGCTAGAACTGCGAACCAAAACAAGCCTTAAGTGTCATCACAATCCGTTGGATAGTTTCAGCGGTTAGTGGTAACAAACATACATTTCCACATCCATATTGTCACCTTTATGATATTAGTGTGATGTGATAGATAACTTCATGTTTCGGGGTTAAAAAACCATAGCAGCAATCGTTTGTTTCCAGTGGCGCCGGTGTCACAGACCAGGTTATATTAAAAAAATATCGGAATAATTTTTTTCAAAATTTAATTGCGAATCAGTAATTAAGAGTTTATTTAGAATGAATGAACGAATTTGGAATATGAAAATGGTAATAATATGGCAAAACAAGAAATATATTTGTGGGTAACTATAAAATTAGCGTACACATGCTCTCTGAATATAGGTAAAAAACTTTTCTTACGTGTTTTTGCCTCCTGAACACGAATCCAGCGGTCTCATACTATGTTCGAGTTAGAGCTCTTTTAATTTTTTTTCAACTCCATTTTCAAAAACGTTTTCTCGCACAAAAATCGCTCAAAATGCCTCCTTTTCTTTACCAGCATAAACAATACACCCTAAAGCACTTATTTTCGGCACAAATTCGAACAAAATATAATCGTTTTTATCGAAGAAATCCTCCTTCTTACACAGTTCCGGATAATCAAACTTCACATTTCTGACAGATGAAATTTAGTAACTTTCCCCTTTTTTTTCATGTTGAAATAAATGAATCATCGCCAACTTTACGAAGTCAAATATGAGTAATAGTTTCCCCTTCATTTATGTGTGCAGTTGTTTCTGGCCACCATGATTCACCATGACTCATTTATTACCAACATGGAAAAAAAAGGGAAAGTTACTAAATTTCATCTGTCAGATGTGCGAAGTTGGTTTAGTTGGAACCGTGTGAAAAGGAGGATTTTTTCGATGAAAACGGCAATATTTTATGCGAAGTTGTGCCGAAAATAAATAATTTAGGGTGTATTGTTTATGCTGGTAAAAAAAGAAGCCTTTTTGAAGTTATTTTTGTGCGAAAAAACAGTGCTTGAAAATGAGGTAAAAGAAAATTAAAAGTGCCCTAATTCGGAAACGATATGAGACCGCCGGATTCGTGTTCAAGAGGCAAAAACACGTAAGAAAAGTTTTTTACCTATATTCAGAGAGCATGTATACGCTAACTTTATATTTATCGATTTTTGAGGTATTTCGTGTTTCAAGTAGGTATAGTAAATTCAAAAATAAATTATAAAAAAGTTAATGTCACATTTATCCTCATGTATTATATATGACATATTGAAAACTCAATAAAAAGTTTGATAACGGCTGTTTCCAAGTGATTTTTCCGGAATATCACAAGCTTTTATTTAGTTTCACCTGTTCCGGTGTCTGTCTGTGTATCTGTCTGTAATCAAATCTTACAAGTTAAATTTGACTCACTTCTAATCGCTCAATTATTTTGAAATTTGGCGAGTGTACATAATTCCGGTGACAATGCATTATGAAATGTTAATCAGAAAAAAAAACAGAATGGCGGCTCCAATATGGCGGACAATTTTTGTAATTATGGTCCGATTCTACACAAAATTGATATTTAGGGGTTTTTGGGGTCGAAGATTCTAATTTTAGTTTTTAAAATTCAAAAATTCAATACGGCGGCTCCAAAATGGCGGACGAGTTTTGTGATTATGGTCCGATTCTATTCATAATTGGTATCTAGGGGTTTTTGGAGACAGAAATTATGAAGTTTTTGTCAAAATTCAAAAATAAATTAGATAGAAATTACTGAAGTAATTCTTTGAAATCATAAATACAAAAAAATTGAAAATTGAATAACAAAAAAAAATTAAAACGAACTAGTAAATCGTTAATAAAAAAACAGAATTAAAATGTTACAAATAAAAATAGAACATTTTCAAGACATGCTTTCATTCGTACAAATGCACTAGAAAGCAAAAATTAATTTCTTGAAAAATATTCAACTTATCCATTTGTTTATAAATATTTTATAAACAAGCGTAATTTAATTTTTTTAAAGTTGTTGAACGCCTTTGTCAGACATCAAACTGATTATCATATAAAATAACGATAAACATTTTTTTTTACAATATTTACTCGATATTTTGTTAACTTTAGCAATTTATAATAAAAAAAATATCAACTTTTGAATAATTTTATAGGGTGAGATTTGAGTACACATGTTGAATGTTCTCCAGGAAGCAATAAAAATATGGGGTTCTGTAAACAATTATTCGGTTTTCAATAACATCGACAGTTCCAAAAAACTACTTAATTATCAAAATTCAATAAAAACTATTTTTCCCGAAGAAATTTCATTCTTTCAAATGTTCAAATGATACAATGACGATGACAATTTAGTGGCGAATCCAAAAAGGGAACAAAAATGGGAGGTTGCCATTTAAAAGCCAGAACTTAGTTGTGTAACTTATTTTGTGATATCATGTATGCTAAGATCTTTTCAGAATGTGCCTTATTATCGTTTAAAATAAAATCAAATCGATAGCTGGGTTACCTGTATACTAGCGGATCCGACAGACGTTGTCCTGTCCAAATTTCTATGTTCCCAAAAATGTTTTCCCCGAGAACTGTCAATCGCGTAGAATTTTTTTTTTCTATGTTTTCCTTTATGTTGTTCCATCTAGATCATGCTTTGACTCCTTCCGCTTTCTGTTGTCCCGTTATGTCGTTTTCCCGTTATCTCGTTATCCTATTTTCTTACCTCTTTTTTTCTCTATCCCGTTATCCCCTTATCCTGTCATCCCGTTATCCCGTTTCTATTTTTCCCTTATCCAATTTTTTCTTTTCCCGTTCCCGTTTTCCCCTTATCCTGTCATTCCGTTTTCCCGATTTTTCGTTATCCCGTTATTCCTGTTATCCCGTTTTCCTGTTATCCCTTTTCTATTTATCCCGTTATTCCGTTTTCCCGTTATTCCCTTATCCTGTCATCCTGTTATCCCGTTTTCCCGTTTTTTTGTTCTCCTGTTATTCATGTTATCCCGTTATCCCGTTTTCTTGTTATCCCGTTTTTTCTATAAGAAAAATAAAAAATAGGGGTTGATCGTAGAAGGGTGAAAATTAAGAGTAATATGAATTTTTTTATTCTACGTCATGACAAAATAAAAATCTCAAAAAAATAGGGGTTGATCGTAGAACGGTGAAAATTTAGCATTCTATGTATTTCTGAATGCTGTATCATAACAAAATGAAAACAAAAAATTTTGTCTGGAAAATAAAAAAAAATAAAATTAAGGGGTGGACTACCCTTAACATTTAGGGGGATTGAAAAATAGATGTTGACCGATTCTCAGACCCACTCGATATGCACACCAAATTTTATGAGAATCGGTCGAGCCGTTTAGTTGCAGTATCCTAGACACCGACTGCAGCGCCATCTGCCGGGCTGATTTGTGAATTTAAACCATCCAGGGCGCCACCCAAACGAATACAAAAAAATTCATTCAGATCGGTCCAGCCGTTTAGGAGAAGTTCAGTGACACACACGTACAGTAGAATTATATATATATATAAAGATAATAAAAACGAATGTTTGTTCTGGGTTCTGGAAACCATCTTCACCGAAAATATATCACAAAAAAATTTAAGTTTTCTGATGACGGCACCGATAGGAAGTATTTCTATTGATAACTTCTCTTCAATATTGGATTCATTGAAATAGTCCAGACTTTTGAAAATCAAATAATTTGTGGGGTCTTGCCCTTGGAATGTGTAACTGATAACTAGTCCTCTTCACACATATGAATCTGATCATTAATGAGTTGTGATGAAATTGAAACATAGTTTATGAGAATAACATTGTTATTTCCTACATCATACCATCCGAGTGCCTTCAGCAAAAAGAGTCCTTTCACAGTATCCAGTTCAATGTCCAGCGTAGCTTTAGCCAGGGAGGTTGTTGTTTTTTGTAGGATATTACAAAAAACAACTTCGTTATTGTCGAAGATTTTTCAATTTTCAGGAAAATATTTTTTTTTCCATATTCAATTGAGAATTTTCTCTTTTCAACATGAATACCTCGCAAGAGATTATTTTGAACGATAGAAGATAGTGACTAGAGTTTGTCTTTCAGCCCAGATGATTCCACATCTAATTTCATGAACATCCTGTTCATATTATCAAACAAATCAATCAATTTTTTGCATTACAAGTTTTTATTTAACTTGCTTCGTTCCTGTCATTCTCTCATTCTATCTGGTTCAAAATTTGTAATCCATTTTTGGAGCACGACATCCGATTGAGGTGAAATTTGGAATGTGTTCATAATTCCAATGCATTATGGAATTTCCGTTAGAGAAAAAACATGGCGGCTCCAAGATGGTGGACGAGTTTTGTGATTATGGTACGATTCGGTTCAAAATTAGTATGTGGGGGTTTTCGGGGTCGAAGATAATTAATTTTTCGTCAAAATTTATAAATTCAGATGGCGGCTCCAAAATGGCGGAG
This sequence comes from Gonioctena quinquepunctata, assembly GCA_018342105.1. Lineage (NCBI taxonomy): Eukaryota > Metazoa > Arthropoda > Insecta > Coleoptera > Chrysomelidae > Gonioctena > Gonioctena quinquepunctata. The sequence goes on along the minus strand of JAFIRS010004329.1, from coordinate 33,151 downwards.
GAGTTTTGTTATTATATTCCGATTCTATTCAAAATTGGTATGTGGGGGTTTTCGGGGACGGAGATTGGGAATGTTTTGTCTAATTTCTGAAACTCAAGATGGCGGCTCCAAAATGGCGGAGGAGTTTTTTATTATATTCCGATTCGATTCAGAATTGGTATGTGGGAGTTTTCAGGATCGAATATTATGAATTTCTCTTCAAAAATTATAAAATGAAGATGGCGGCACCAAGATGGCCGATGATCCCTATGTTAATGGTCCGATTCTATGCAAAATTGGTATGTGGGGGTTTTTGCCAACGAAAATCATGCATTTCTCATCAAAATTCAAAATGGTAGACGAGTTTTGTAATTATGACCCGATTCGATTCAAAATTGGTATGTTGGGGTTTTTTGGTGTTGAAAATTATATTTTTTTTGGCGTAATTCATAAAATCAAAATGGCGGCTCCAAAATGGCAGACGATTTCTGTGATTATGGTTCGATTCTATTCAAAATTGGTATGTGGAGGTTTTTGGGGTCGGAGAATTTTAATCAATTGTCAAAATTCATATATTCAAAATAGCGGCTCCATGATGGTGGACAAGTTTTGTGATGATGGACCGTTTCTATTCAAAATTGGTATTTCGAAGTTTTTGGGGTTGGAGATTATTAATTTAGTCGCAGATTATTGATTTTTAGTTAAAATTCATAAATTGAAGATGTCAACTCCAAGATGGCGAATGAGTTAATCTTCAGATGGTCTCCTCATTGAAGGACTAGAAAGCTCAGAACTCACAGGTGAAAGGCCTCATAATAACGGTGCTTTAACAGAAATGCATAGATTAAGGGGTACTCAAGTACTAAAAAGCAAAAAAATTAATAAATAATATAAAACCTTTCTAAAGAAAAGCTTTCATTCATTCATTCATGTACTGAAAAGTAAAAAATAATTGATTTGGATGTGTGACCTAAGTTATTCCGTTAGTTTGTCGCTTTTATATTCGAACTGAAAACTTTGGGCGACAAGGTTTTCGATCTATAACTCACGAAATAACCTACGTCACACGTCCAAAGCAATTATTTTTCACTTTTTAGTGTATTTGAATGAAAGCTACTCTTTAAAAAGGTTTTTCATTAATTATTTTTACTATCCAGTTGTTTAAAAGAATCAAATAATGATTGATTGGTTCAGGTCATAAATGAAATCTTGTGGTAGAGCTCAGCTGGTGACACATAACCTAATGACAAAAATACTCTGAAGGATTTCGTCAATACTATAGAATCAATTTTATTTCAAAAATATATCAATTGGTTGATACGTAACACAAAAACATAATATCTGTATCATGAAAACGAATGAAAACGAATTCATTAAACGGATTTCTGAATGCGCGTAACTTTATTCCAGCGGAACTCTGAAAACAAAAATGATATAATTATTAATATTGGATTAGAGTCAGGTCTAATGGGCTTTCAGCGTAATTGAAAAATTGCTAGGGATTATATCCAGGTAAATAAAGAGTGACGAGAACAGGGTGGTCGTAACCAGTGACGAACATATTTTTTACAGGTGTCGGGAAACATTTTATGGATAAAAATACGGTGTTGATGAGGGATCGTTGAATCTGGTTATGCCAATATTATTTTCACACGATTCATATAATGTCCATTTGGAATTTTATATGTAGATAATAATAAACGAAAAAATCAAACATCTAATGATGTCTTGCCGCCCATGAAGCGTAAATTTGATCAAGATTTAATTTTTTCGTATAAAGTCATCATAGAATCTCTTAATTCTGACATCTTCCTGAATAATTTCACTTAATTAATGAAAAATAAAGTCAGATCATAGTAAATAGTTTTTTCCGCATTTTGAGTTATAATATGATATTTTACTGAATTCAAAATCGTTTATTGAAATGGTGCCTTACTACATAGAAATGTCAATTAAATACATAAAAACTAGCCGACCTGTCCATATTTCCATATTCCCTAATTTTTTTTCCTGAGAACTCTCGCCCGCGTAGAACTATGTTTTTTTTTTGTTTTTTTGTTATCTTATTTGCCCGTTATCTTGTTTTTCCGTTATCCCGTCACCCCGTTTTTCCGTTCGTTATGTTTTCCCGAAAAAAATTTGCCAAATCAATCGATACGTTCTCAACGCACGAACAAACATTCGTGTTTATTATCATTATATATATAATTCTACTGTACGTGTGTGACACTGAACTCCTCCTGAACGGCTGGACCGATTTGAATGAATTTTTTTTGTATGCGTTTGGGTGGCGCCCTCGATGGTTTAGATTCACAAATCAGCCCGGTAGATGGCGCTACAGTCGGTATCATAAACGGCTGGACCGATTTGAATGATTTTTTTTGTTTGCGTTTGGGTGGCGCCCTGGATGATTTAGATTCACAAATCATCCCCCCAAATGTTAAGGGTGGTCCACCCCTTAATTTTTTGTTTTTAGTTTTTGGAAAAAAAAATTGTTTAAATTTTTTTATGATACTCACAGCATAAAAAAATACATACAACCCCAAATTTCCACCCTTCTACGATCAACCCCTATTTTTCTGGCAAGCCTTTTATTTTTATTTTGTCATGACTTAGAATAAAAAAATTAATATTACCCCCTCAATTTTTACCCTTCTACGATCAACCCCTATTTTTCATTTTTTTTATTTTATAGAAAAAACGGGATAACAGGAAAACGGGATAACGGGATAACGAAAAAACGAGAAAACGGGATGACAGGATAAGGGGATAAGGGGAAAATGGGATAACGGGATACAGAAAAAAATGGGATAACAGGAAAACGGGATAACGGGATAACTGGTTAATTGGATAACTGGTTAACGGGATAACGGGATAACAGAAAAACGGGAAAACGGGATGACAGGAGAAGGAGATGAGGGAAAAACGAAATAACAGAATAAGAAAAAAATGGTATAACAGGAAAACGGGATAACGGATAATTGGATAACTGAATAACGGGATAACGGGAAAACGGAAAACGGGATAACGGGGACAGGATTGGGAAATAACGGAAAAACGGAATGATATGATAAATAAAGAACAGGATAACAGGAAAATGGGATAACGTGATAACGGGAATAACGGAATTACGAAAAAACGGGAAAACGGGATGACAGAAGAAGGAGATAAGGGAAAAACGGCATAACAGAATAAAGAAAGAATGGGATAACAGGAAAACGGGAAAACGGGATATTGGAAAATGGATAACGGAAAAAGGGATAATGGGATGACAGGATAAGGGGATGGAACGGGATAAGAAAAACGGGATAACAGGAAAATGGGATAACGGGATAACGGGAATAACGGGATAACGAAAAACGGGAAAACGGGATAACGTGTGACAGGATAAGGGGATGAGGGGAAAACGGGATAACGTGATAAAGGAAAAATGGGATAATAGGAAAACGGGATAACGGGATAATGGGATGACGGGATAATGGGATAACGGGAATAACGAGATAATGAAGAAATGGGATAACGGGTTGACAGGATAAGGGGATAACTGGAAAACGGAATAACGGGATAAAGAAAAAAAGAGGTAACAGGAAAATTGGATTACGGGATAACGGGAAAACGAGATAACGGGACAACAGGAAGCGGAAGGAGTCAAAAGCATAATCTAGATGGAACAACATGAAGGAAAACTTAGAAAAAAAGAAATTCTACGCGGACGAGAGTTTTCGGGAAAAACATTCTAGGGAACATAGAAATATGGACAGGACAACGTCTGTTGGGTCCGCTAGTATATTATATATTACTGAAAACTTTTCCAGGACAAAGAAATTTCCATTTACTTTTCTAAAAATCCTTTCTTACCCAGGAAATCTTATTCGGAGTATTACGAACATTCAGAAAAACAATTAACCAAATCGGTCCAGCCGTTGTTAAAAAATCCACCCTGACCGGGATTCGTCCCTGAGGCCTTCTGCTTGGTAGGCGACAGTGTAACCGCTGAGCCATTTCCTCGTTTGTTAATAAATGACTCGATAGTGTTGTTCTTCGCCAAACTACCATCCTTATGGAAAATGGCTTCCGGTTGAATTTCCTGAATCTTTGGTATGTTGTAGATTCAGACTTCCTTGGCAAAAGTGTCCATGGGCACAAAAAAATCGACGGAATAGTTTTTGAAATACAGGGTGTTAAAGATGAAAAGTGAAGCTTCCTGCTCAGAATGTTTAACAATTCCGAGAATTGACAAAACGCCTATTTATTCTGTTGATCTCGTATCCATAATAATTTTCAGTTCTGTGCTCTACAACAGGGCGAACAAAGAAAAATCCAATTCGAATAATTATAAACCAACCAGTGTGAGTTGTCTGATGATAATTGAAGATTTAATTTAGCCTGGATAAACTCCCTCAAACTCGATCGAAGTTAATTGCCTTTTTTTATACAGGGTGGTTCGAAAATAAGGGTACGTCAACGCCTCGATCTTTAGTTCGGATAGGATCAAACATTCTTCAGTGTTGAGAACGTCACCTAGTCAGTTCATGTATACAGGGTGAGTAAAAAGCTACAGTCCAAGTTTCTTAGAAAAATGCGTTTTTTCTCAATGAATACCCTGTATTTCGAGAAAATGTCGGTTAATTTCCATGAATTTTGTATATAATGTACGGTTCAATAAGTCCAAGATATTGTCATCAATATCACCATAGGTCTCCGAGCTCGTTTGTCGGCTACATACTTTTGAATGTTCGGATTTTATTGATACCCATCTATCCATCCAACTAATGCATTAGAAATCAATGAATCTCATGCAACTTTTTGAATTTTCATATTATACGATATTAATTAACTCCCCAGAGGTAGAGTTGCCGGTGCGTTTTTAGTGGTATCTTCTGTAGGCCTATTCCACTTTGTATAGAGAAAATACGCTAAACACGTTTTCCTTATATTATTTATACTTATTCATATTTTTTGTGTGAAATATATTGAAATACATCTCAAAATCAATTCATTGAATAAATATCCACAAAACGTAGATATTAACTATTGCGGAATTTTTCGTAGTATTTTGGGAAGTTTAATACCCCAAACCATTAATTTGTTGATTGTATGCCACATATCCTTTTCCTAGGTTTTCCTCGGCTTGATTGAAAAATATCCCCTATTTTGTAGAAACCCCACATTTCACAGAAATCATATAGACTATTTCTCTAGTTTCTTTGGAAACGGAGCATTCAAATGGAAGACATTTTATTCACCATGTATATAAGCATTTTTGGAATAGGTACTGCACTAATCTACTCCGAAAATTTTTCAAAGAAAGAATTGTTCGAGAATTGCCCATTTCTAGCTCCGATGGAGTATATGGGTTACACTAAAATCCGAACTTTCAAAAGTATGTAGCCGACAAACGAGTCCGGAGACCTATGCTGATATTGATGACAATATCTCGGACTCCTCAAACCGTACGTTATTCATGAAAATCAACCGATTTTGTCTCGAAATACAGGGTTTTCATTGAAAAAGTGGACTGTATGTTTTTATTCACACTGTATACATGAAATGACTATGCGACGTATATACAGTGCTTCTCAAAAGTCCTCTCGCCCCCCCTTATTTTTGGAACGATTATACATAAACAAGTGAAATTTGGAAACTGAATATTAAGGGTGGTAAACTTCCCTACTAGTGATGACAGATGACGAAATCGTCAAAGATGACGTCACAAGGTCATTGTGACCAATAATTTCGAATGGAACCCTATGGCAAGCGACACCTCTTTCAAAAGGTATCGAAAAAACCTATTCAATGATACTGATTCTGTTTGTGTTCATGGCAGTTTTAATGGCTCATAAGTAAACATTAAAATTTAAATTCCATTCAGTATGATATTGATTACAGATTTAAGAATCAGTATCTACTCAAAGACATTGCTCGGAGTGACCTCCATTCACTTCCTGACAGTGAAATATCCTATTTTTAAACTCTTCTCGTACTTTTGCAAATGTGTCTGCGGAAACAGCTTCCTACATTCTGCAACAATACGTTGTTTTAAAACATCAATATTGTCAGGTTCAGTGGCGTAAACCTTCGATTCAAGGTACCCCCACAGAAAAAAATCCAAAGGTGTGAGGTCCGGTGATCGAGCTGGCCATTCCATTGAACCTCGTCGTCCAATCCATCTACCACAATACTCCTCATCCAAATACCGTCCTACTACCCCGTAATAGTGTGGAGGAGCACCATCCTGTTGGAATGTTATTTCCAAATTGCCGAATTCATCTGGATTACCTTCCAAAATTTCAAGGATTAACGGTTCTATTGCGTTTTGCAACAGCTCCAGATAAACCTCACCAGTTAAATTAGTATTTAAAACAAGAGGCCCAACGATGTGGTTTCCCAGGATACCTGCCCAATCATTCACCTTCTGGGGAAATTGGGTATGTGTTTCACGAAACAGGTGAGGATTTGCGTCGCTCCAATACCTCACATTCTATGTATTTACATTTCCATTTAGATAGAAAGTACGTTCGTCACTAAAACAAATTGTTTCGACATAGTCTGGCTGTTGGTTAATTTTAGTTTCCATATTTTCACAAAATTCTAGCCTTCTGGGTCGTCGTCTGAGAGTTGATGAACCATTTTTAATTTGTATGGATGAAATTTGTTTTTTTTTCAACACCCTGTGTACTGTACTTCGACTGACTTCCCAGGTAGATGCAACGTGAGTTGTTGAAGAATTAAGATTAACTATTACTTCTGCCAGTATATCAATTTTTTTCTCATCAGAAATTTGTGGTCTGCCAGATCGTTTCGCATCATCAATACTACCCGTTGTTTCCAACTTACGAGACGCTCCAAATAAGTCCATAAACACAAACAAAATTAGTATCATTGAATAGCTTTTTCGATACATTTTAAAAGAGGTGTCTCTTGCCGTAGGGTTCCATTTAAAATTATTGGTCACAATGGCCTTGTGACGTCATCTTTGACGATTTCGTCATCATCACTGGTAGGGAAGTTTACAACCTTCAATATTCAGTTCCCAAATTTCACTTGTTTATGTATAATCGTTCCAAAAATAAGAGGGGGGGAGAGGACTTTTGAGAAGCACTGTATAATAGACTCTTAGTTGTAATGGAGCAGTACATCCGAGAATTCGAAAAAGAATCAATAGAAACTTTTACAACCTATCACTACAAGATATATTTTTTTCTTCAATTTCTTGGAATTAAGGTCTGATTCAGCCAATTCGTATAATTTATTTCAAAGACGTATCGACATAGTAATATTTTATTTGAATTTCTGCATTCGCATCGTACGAACGTTATTCTAGGTGTGTGACTTCGACTTCGAATTGGATTTATTTTCAATCCAATCAGAGATATTACATTGTGTTCAGTGTTTTGGATTCTGGGAAACTTGAAGGAGACAAATAATTAATAGCTGGTGAGTACGGAAAGACTCAGGTGTCATTTTGGGTCATTTCCGAAGTAGAAACTGGTCACAAACTCCAAATTTGCGTAAACAAATTTCTTAGTTTCATAATAGAATCAATCACGTTCAAAAACTATATCCGTTATTCATTCTAATAACACGTGCTTTAATGGGATAATTACTACCTCGTGGTTGATACATGTGTTAATATTCCTAGGAGCATACGGTCATGAATCAAAGTGGGCATAACTATTTATTTCTTAATATTTCACGTGGGTGGTCCGGAAGATCCACCAATCCATTTCTACTCATAAATCATTGAAACTGATACCAGTTTCGCGTGATGAGCGCTAGAACTTCTGAAGGAGCGTGATTTTGAACAGTGCCGGCCTCAGGTAGATGATATTTATAATGACCGAAAAGAAATGACTGATAGAGGTATTGATTCTCGATAATATTCGAAATACTCAAACGAGTAATAGAAAATAAAATAAAAAATCGGTAGGTATGAAGTCTCAGATGTCTGTCCTTAGAGAATGCTCCTCCTATCCATTCATTTAAAAGAATTCAGAAATAACTCTGGTTTTCAAAAAAGGTAATTTCGATAATATGGAGAATTGAAGAAGTATTTTGACTTTGAATCATACATCTGGAATATTGAAAAAGATATGTGTACGAGTTGAAATGATCCCAAACTGTTTGAAAACATGTCAGTACTTATGGTTTTCGAGGAAGTTTCTGCCCTGGAAACATGACACCAGATCATGTCCAGAACATTCACGATAGAATAAACAAGAACATGCCGGTAACTGGACTATAAACAAAAGTGCAATTGGGGGAAAGTAGATGGATGGCTGTTATCTTCAATGCATAAACGTCAGATAAAAGTGATAATTGATGAAGGCATGGAATGGGGTTGGAGATTTCTGAGGGAAGCGTCATGGAACCACCTAGTTTTCTGCTCCCAAACTGCTTGAGAAAAGGAAGATCATTGATGTATGAAAATGACAGTTCGGTTGTGGTCATGAAAGGGGAAGTTAACCCTCCAGTGGTCCCACAGGATCTGAGCGATCACAACGATATGTTTTCTGGCTCAACAATATACATACGTAGTGTTTCATCGTACTTCAAATTAGCTCAAAGTACTCTGTTCGTGGTTGGTGTCAGATCAGTGTTTATTTATTTTTTTATTTTACATACAGCAGGTTGAACCCATTCACAGGAAGTACATAATTTACACTAATGGTAAGTTAGTCGTTTAATTAGGAAAGTCACATGTAAGTGCCTTATATATTGATTAATGTTCAAAAAAAAATGTGTACATTACATAAATCATTAGCTTGTCTACACATTGTGGGAGAGTGAAAATGGTGAAAGGAGTTTGGTACATTTGAGTGAAATGTCAAATCAGATCTAGACGTTAAACATGGTACATTGAAATTAAGAATGACAATAGAGTATTGGAGTCAATAAGGTTGTGAATGATTTTATAAATGAATGTGAGATCACTAATTTTCCTAATTTTGCAAAGTGACTCAAACTTGAACTTATTGAGGAGGAGGTCATAATTGTAGCCTCTCGCCGGATAGACTCCGTGTTTTTTCATTAAACAATAACTGAGAATTCTTTTCTGTACTCTTTCAATGGCAGCGATGAATCTCTGATGTTTCGGATTCCACACAGAACTACAATAACTGAGTTTACTCTCCACAAGGGAATTATGAACAGCTTTCAGAGCATATTGCGCATCAAAAATCCCAGCAATTTGGTTGACTCAGATACGATAGTATCAATGTGAAATGAAAATGTTAGTTTGCTGTCGAACAATATTCCTTGGTCTTTGAACTGGGTGACACGGGAAAGATGCCTATTAGGGGTTGTATGCAAATAATCTATTGAATTCGTTCTTCTGGTGTACGTCATGACCTTGCACTTTCCTTCATTGAGAGTTGATTTGTTTTCTGCACACCAATTATTAAGTGCATTGATATCATTTTGTAGAGATATGCAATCCGATTCATCATCAATAATTCTGAATATCTTCATGTCATCCGCGTATAGTAATTTGTGTGTTCGTATAGACGAGCAGACATCATTAACAAATAGGAGGAATAACAGTGGACCTAAATTCGATCCTTGGGGAACCCCTGAAGTTGCTGGAAAAGTATACGATTTGACGCCCTCGTTGTCGACGAATAAACGCCTATCCACTAAATATGAATTCAGTAATTCTCTAATTGATTGTGATATTCCAAAAGTTGGTAATTTATTCATTCGTTCATTTGTACAAATATAACTCTCTCACTAGATATTGAGCTCGTTAAAGAACCATAGCTCTGAAACAGCAGAGGATTCGGCAAAATTTCCGGTTGAGGAGAGTGTGCTCACCGGCGTCGAAATGAAAAAAAAAACTCTTTCTAGATCTGGGAATTTTTTTTTTTCAACCGCTAAGTAATTTCTGAATGTAACGTAGACAGAAAAATAAATTGAATTAGAGTAAAGTTCTTGGAAGAGTTTGGATTTGCAATTGAACAAGAAAATTTCAAAACTCCAAACTTCAAATTTCAAAATACATACGATGTCACCTCCATGAACTCTTAGAAACGAGAGAACATGGATTAATGTCATACGGGTTGACAAATTATTTGTTTATTATGTGAAAAGGGAAACATTCTCAATGAAGTATTGAATAGAAAGATTTTTCTGTGAATTGAAAAATCCACGATAGAAATGAAGTTATTTTTTATGGCTTTCTAAAAGAAAACAACTAGCTCCCTGGCTAAAACCACGCTGGACATTTATCTACATCTCATAGATATTTCAAAAGGACCCTCAATCTGAAAGTGAGAATTATAATTTTTATTCAGATTATTATTTGATTTTCTATTCCACTCGTAATTAAGATCTCACAAGAAATCATTGACAAATGGAAAAATACATATTTATGATTCGTTTACAAATTTGTATAGGGAAATTTATAGAATAGAATAGAATATAATTTATTATTTAACCGTTACATAAAATCATGTTTGTAGCATGTCAAAGTACAAAAATTAAAATTAACAATAGTTAAAATTACAAGTAATGAAATTAGTCATTACAAATAAAATGAACAGGACAGAATTACATATATATGTAACTACAAATGTTTAAAAGTTTTGACACAAATGTTTAAAAGTTTTGAAACAACACAACAAAACAATCACAACATGAATTGTATTAGACATGCCCCTTAAGCGGGTTTTATTGTTTTAAAATTTTTATTAAAAATATTTTTATTGCGCTACGGTTATGTAGTTGGGGTGAGTAACATGCATTCATGATTGAATGATAGGAATTCCTCTATTGAGTAGAAACAATATAATAGTAAATGGTTCTTTACACATTCCTTGAATTGGCTAAAATTTAATGATTTTACAGATACTGGTAATTTATTGAAAATTCTGACATTTATAGAATTTTGCTCTGTGACGGACAATCTGAATTTAGGAGTTCTGAGTTCATTCGATGATCTTGTAGCATGGTTGTGGACATCAGCATTAGTTGAGTACAGAGTTATATTAGTAAAAATCTCCAGTAGAGTTTGATAGATATAGACACAAGGAATTGGTAAAATTCTGAATTTCTTGAATAGTGGCTGACAGTGGGCATGGAAGGTTGCACCATCTATGATCCTTAGCGCCTTTTTTTGGAGTCTGAATACTCCAATTGAGTGTGTTGAGTTTCTCCAGAGAATAGTACCATAGTTAAGGTGCGAGTGAAAGAGAGAAAATATAAAAAAATACTATATCTACCGAAGAACCAAATGTAATGATTCCTATTTTTGAAAAAACTCATACTCAACGAACAATTTCTCATTTCGGTCCTAAATTTTACAATATACTCGATCGCAGTTTGAAAGAAAACCTCTCATTTAACAAATATAAAACTGATATAAAACAATTCATCAATCTTAACTATCAAACACTACTGAAGTAACTATAAAAATAAAGGCTCACCTATATATGTATTCACGTGTGTATGTATATGAGTATATCTGAACGAACCTCCACGTGTAATATAAATTTTTATATAAAGATATGGATCCCTGCTACATCAACCATTCTCGAGAAAGGAAAGAGAAAATAAAATTATTAATAGGACTATTATCGATTTCTGCAAGAATTCCAATTATTCATATTTTTATTGTAAACAATATATTGATATGTATACCATTCATTTCGATAACCTAATGTCAATCCTGGATTCTTCCAAAGAGCTCCACAAAACAAGCGCCTTGATTGCTTAGGTGAACTCTTGGGATTGAAAAAGATAACCGTTATAAATATGTATATATACAAGTATCTCTCTGGTAGAGAGTCATATCCACTGAAAACTCATCTGAATCCGTTGGAAGTACTCCAGAGAAGATTCATAAAATTGTTACTTTCCAAAAACTCCAGATACTCATCTGACCTACTTTATTCTGAATCTAAAATCTTGGGCGTGAGACAATTACACTTCTTCATCACCCACCAAGACATCACGACACAAAGGACCTCAACCAACTACTAACCCACAATTACAATATACGAAAAAAAATCATTGTATACCTCCGTTGATTGGTCAAAGCTACAACACAGAGAATGTTCCTCTTCTCAGCACCCCAGTTATACAATAGCATTCCTGATGAATGAAAATGTATAAATATCCAAAATGAAATTCAAACAACAATTGAGAGAGTTCATAAATGAAAATCCAAGAAATATGATTCGTTCTTTTTTTGAAGACTAAAAATTTTTGAAAAAATAATTCGATGAATAATATAAAAATATGCTTGTTTATAATATTATATCGTTTCACAACGAACTTTTGATATTTATGATATGTATATGTATGTATAGGTGGGTGACTGATGTGTCATTTGCTCATTACTATTTTCCACAATGTTTTTATAATTTCACTCAAATGTTTTATACACCATACTATACTGATTTTTATTATCTATTGTTTACTTTTATACTTATTTCTGACTTTTACCCATTTTATCTCTGCACTGTAAAGGGGTTTCTCCCCCTATTATCAAATTTTGGCGCTTCTCACTATTCTCGGTTTTCCTCGGGCGCCACCTTTTGGTTTATAGTGGAAAAGGCCACTTTTGCTCCGGGCAGTCTCAGTGAAGAAAGACACTCCAGGGGTCAATATAGTCGTGACACTGTAACAGGGCCAGCAAGGCAGGCTTAAATTGCCTCCAACTGGGTTTCGAACCTGGGTGGGGACTGCGCACTAGATGTTGAAATTCTACTCAAAATAGTCAATGAAGAAATACTAAAAACAGGATAAACAGGTATATTAAAAATAAAGAAATACAGTAAGGGCGGCTGACGGCGGCCTCAAGTTATCACAACAAATAAACACATGGCAAGCACTATATACAGAGAAAGCGAGGAGGGTGTTTTCAAGCAAGCGGGGTAAACTTAACAACCAAAAGCTCTGCGGTGGGGGGTATGCAAAAATTACCAGCGCAGCATTGAAATGCATATGTGCCTCTTACGGCTATGGTTCGATCATGCGCACATCGCATCGGTGGTACTTACAAACGTTTCCTGATGTCTTTTACCTGATACAACATATTTACCCGAACTCCGATCTCACTGCTTCGGCCAGGCCCGGGACGGTCGTGGACTGCTTTGGTCTTTGGCTCACACTCTGGATACTAGTCGGACGCGTGACTGCTTCTGCTGGGCTCGGCAAGCTACTGAATCTTTGAAATATGTCGAAACGGAACTAAAGCCGTCTTCCCCCTCTTTTCCCCGAATACCTCTCGACCGAATTATATGCGCGCGCCGTTTTGTGGACTCTGTCGATTGCGATACAAATTATACTTTCACAGAATAATTACCCAGCTTGTAAAATCCTTCGTGCTGTGACGTCAGCTCGGTGCGTGCGTCTCTGTCTCGACTCAACTGTACTTGGTGGCTTCTATCGGATGACTGAATGTGTTCCGCTCACTCCTTGTGGAATTCTCCTAAGTGGGAATCCTCGTGACGTGACGTCAGCTCGGTAGCGTGTGCTTTTGGCTCGACTGGACTGCTGTCTGGGGCTTCTATCGGATGACTGAATTCTCTCGTCGGCGTTTGAACATAGCCCCGCTTGTTTTATAAAACTGTTTTCTCGAGAGCTGATAGCCGGTGCAGGTTATACTCGTGCGTTATATTTCAGCTACGCCTCGCGTTATTCGCGTGATTTCCGGAAGGCGTTCGGTCTATTTATAAGGATATATGTAATCCAAGAATTTATCACGAATACGAATGGTATTTCTAGACCTATTATTACCCAGCTCACATATCTGCTTTTTTATAATTTTATACTGAATCATAATCAATATTTTATTTACTTTTACATATTACTATTATTCATTATATAAGAATCTCATACTTCTGCTTGGATATTATTTTGTACCATTTTTGATTGTTCGAATAATTGTGAAACAAGTGCTTTAGCACTTATTTCTCTTCTTTCTTTACTCACGATATTTTTGAGCACATTTCCTTGTACATTCGATCTAACGAACGTGAATAAAGCTTATATTATTATAATTATTATTATATTTTATTATCTTGTTATTAATGTTTGGAAATAAATTGAAATTGAAAAATGAATTCTATTAAAAATTGGTATCTAGGAGTTTTTAGGGTCGGAGATTATGATTCAGAAACAAATTGAATAGAAATTACTGAATTAGTTATTCAACAACATAAATACAAAAAAAAATTGAAAACAAGCTCTTATTAGTTGTTAATAAAAACAGAACTAAAAAGTTATAAATAAAAATTATTAAAAAAAAACATTTTCGAAGACAAGCTGTTATACAATTGCACTAGAAGGAAAAAAACATTTATTTCCTTGTTTGATCTAGGATATTATGTGAGTAACAGATTCAAAAGCTTGCCGGGGATACAACATAGGTAATCTTGAGCGGCAAGATTTTGAGTCTGTTATTCACAGAATAACCAAGATCAAACAATGAAAGCAATTATTTTTTCCCTTTAAGTGCATTTGTTTAAAAGCTTTTAAAATGTTTTTCTGTATATTTGTTTTTGTTTACAAAACATGATAAACCCAAAGTTGTATTTCGACAAGTAATGAAGCTTAAAAAAAACTATTACCCTTATTTCATAACCTCCCTATGCCTCACGTCTGTTTCATTTCGAATTATAATCCGATACTACCTCATACTTGGTACTCTATTATTTCTCGTTATTAACAGCAATCTCCTCTCGAATTCTTCTTGCCTTTGATGAAACGTTGAAAATGGGTACAAACGTGACAGTAGCGGAGAATTAACCTCGTGCGAATTCTGATCGATCATAATGATCCCCCGGAGAATAGTTCAGACACGGGCAATTTACTTCTCCGGGTTTTTGTCATACCTGCTCTGAATTAAACTCGAATAAGGAAATTCCGTAGCTTTCTATTCGAAAATATCCAATTAAAGGACTGTTATTTCAACGGTCGATAATTCAAATTCCTTTCCTTCTCAAATTAGAAAAATGCGGAGCCGTGATGAAAAATGGATCCAATTATTCTTTGAAGGGAAATTTACTGCCGATTCTCATTTGATTGGGGGTGGGACAGTTTGGAAGGGTGATGATGTTGTTTGGAAGACTTCAAATGAAATAGAGTAGAGTATATTCAGTTAGATCTTAACATATTTTTTTTATCGTTAAGATAAACCATCTAAGCATATCTCTTATCGTACATTTTTATGTTGATTTCTACAGAGTAAATAGGAATTTTCCAGATTGCGGTTATGGAAAGACAAAAGAAATAAAAATAAAACAACTATTCGAGAGTTGACTTCGGGATATCCTCATAATGTGATCGTACACACTTTTTGGCTTGTTTTTATTCCGTACATTTATGATTTCGGTAGGTAAGTTAAGGACCATAATAGGTTACAAATTTCTGAGTAATTGTGGTTCTATGAAAATGGATAGGAGTTACCTGCCTTGCCGTACTTCGGGAATGATGGTAATATGTTTCTGGAGAGGATGTACAGTATCTCGTCCAGCTGAGGTCAAATGAAACAGCAAAAATATCTATATGACAAAAAATTATCATCGGCTAAAAAAGCATCACACGATAGATATATCACCAAGTCACCGTGCCCGCAAAAAGCTATGTGGAATAACATAAAAACAAAAATAAAAACGAGCCAACTCCGTCAGATTGTCCGATCTCCTCTGATGAATTTAACGAATACTTTAGCAATGTTGCCAATGTTATAATGAACGACCTACCAAACACGGACATATCCTTCGAACAGCTTCTACCGGAACCAGGTCATGATATAAAGACATTCTACTTCAGGCAAGTCAGCTTTATACATGTTAGAGATGTGATCAATGAATTGGAAAAAACTAATAGCAAAGACGCTCATTCCTTGAATCTCAAAGTTGTACTAGCAATCAAGGATATCATACTTATTCCTCTACCGAAATTATTAAATAAATGCGTTCCTCTAAAAAAGTTCTCGAAATATCCAAAGTTGTGCCCATATATAAAAAAGAATCCCACACAGATCCTTAAAATTTTAGACCAATTTCGATTATTCCAATTTCTGCCAAATTATTCGAAGTTATCTCAAAAATCCAAAGAACATCTCATTTTGAATCAGAAAATCTCTTTTTTCAAGAACAATTTGGGTTCAGAAAAAAACATTCAACCACATCGGCAATTGGCAGATTGACACAAATAGTGAACAAAGGCTTCGAAAACAATGATTTCATTTATGCAAATTACCTGGACATAACAAGGCGTTTGATTGCGTTTCACACGATTTTTTACTAAAAAAACTCCAATATTATAATTTCCACGAAGAAAGTATCAACCTGATGGAATCCTACCTAGAAAACCGAGTCCAGTTTGTCTTTTTCCAAAATAAAAAATCTTCTCTACTCAATATACAATATGGTGTCCCTCAAGGGTCCGTTTTAGGACAATTGCTTTTTCTAGTGTTTAGAAACGACTTGCCCTATTCATCACCACTATCAAAGTTTATACTATTTGCTGACGAGAGCACGTTCATACATTCAGGAAAAAACTTAAGTACTCTGATTTCCACAGTAGAAACCGAAAAAGAACAAATAGAACGATGTCTCCAATCAAATGAACTGAAAGTCAATGAATCGAAAACAGAACATGCTCTTCAGTATGAGAAATACTGGCGAAATTAGATTCACATCCAAGTGTACCAAATTTTTAGGAGTTTACATTGACGAAAAACTGACCTGGCAAGATCACTGTGAATTTCTATGTAGGAGATTATCGAGCCTTACCTCCTCACTACGAAGTCTTTCGGAAAACGTGAACCTGAGTACTCTACTAACAGCCTTTCACGGCCTCATTCAGTCCACCATATCCTATGCTATATTAGTATGGGGACACTCAAGCCAATGCTCTCAAATCTGCAGTATGCAGAGAAGAGCATTGACAGTTGTTTCTGGTTTGAAATACGGAGACAAGTGTAGGGACAAATTCAAACAACATAAAGTATTAACGTTACCCTGTATATACATATCACAATGTCTATTATACATAAAAGAAAACTTACATGAATACACAAACCACTCCCAGATTCATGACTACCCTACACGAAATCGTCAAAACATCCAAGCCAATTATTTGAGGCTGTCAAAAACACGCGATGGAATCTCCTATTGGGCACCCAAGCTATACAACGCAACAAACTCAAACATTTTTTACTACAGCATGCCTTTCATGATGTCAAGGAGTTTTTCAATGGTACTATTACTTTTCAGAAAAACTCAATTATACAAATTTTGACTTGATTACAATGCCTATCAGACTTTTGATGTGCGATTTTATCTCTTTCTCTAAGCTTTACTGTACCTATATATTATATTTATTTTTTATTTTTGCAATTGATGTATGTACAACTTCAAATGACTTGTGTAAACACTCTCGTGTCCTAGCACAAATAAAGAATTGATTGATTGATATGTTGAAGTGAAAAATATTGAGGTGTTTGATCAAAGATTGAATGTCCTCTATATTTTCACAAATTTTTGTTTTCCTTTCCTCATAATTCTTTAGAGAATCCAAAAATTCTAACATTATAGGGCACTCAATGATTAATATGAATTCCAGAAAAAAAAGAAAAATAGAATGTAGTAATATATTAATTTACAAGTACAGTTCATAGTAAGAGTAGGAAAATAGAAAGAGTATATAAACTGGGTATCCAGAATTCCTTTTTTGTGCGCATGTGTTCGTTTCAATGCAAATCCATTTGTCTCAATTTAATATTCAATCGTGAATGTTTTTCCTTTCAATATACATTTTCTGTTACTCGATTGTATAGTTTTTTTCATTTGCATATCAAAAACGTTGTTTTCCTCCAGAAATACCAATAACAATAATTTCATTTTTTGTTTTTCATTTCATGAAAACTTATATATGATATCTCTGTAGTGAAAATGCGAAATTACTTTTAATAATGTCAAAACAATCAAGTAGTAGAGGTATAATGTAGAAGGGGATATGATGAGAACGATTCCATTATTAATTTCGTTTTCAAGAACCCCAAGGATAATTCTAATAGGAAGATTATATGTTTCCAGAAGAGTTGAAGGTACGTTATAATGACACTGTTCCATCGGGCTGTTATTAACAAAACTAATTAGACATCACGGTATTTTTTGACGTTCTCGCAGGGACTATTCAGGGAACGAATGTTCAATCCACATTAAAATAATTGTCGTATCTGGTTCATATGGTTTAATATTCAATGTAGATTCTGATACAAGGGAATCTTTAATCAGATCATATTCGAGTTCAAGGGATGTCGATTGAATAAAATAATTGAGGATTCATGACTCTGCCAATTTACTTTTATAACTGTCATTATTAGTATATTGTATTTGTTTTTTTTCTGTTCCAGGTGAGGCACCGAATTTTTCGACATGGAATATGGAAGTGGTGAGAAAATTATCATCCTGAATAGCGGTAACTATGATATTTAGATCCAATTACCACACGTTGCACCAGTGATCTGGCTGGGCCGCAAAAAAGGCGAAAAGTTATTTGATGTGTTTATTCCCTATAGTCAACCTCACTTCAATGGCTTTACAATTTCCGATTTCTATGTGGTTGGTAACATAGTTGAGCGACATTTTAAGATATACAATGCTCCCATCATTTTGGTTTATATTCCAATCACTGTGAGCTGATAGTATTGACTTGCCTGCAGAAAATCGTACATAAAATATTATTGCCAAGCTATAAAGTTTTAGAATTTCAGCTATTTGATAGGTGCGAGAGAGAAAGTAGAGCATCCGAGGTCCGTGTGATAGAACAGGACACAACATAGCAGCTGCACGCTACCTGACCGTTGAATGTATCCGAGTGCGCATGCTCGTGTACATGTGAGTGACAGTGACAGCATTTATTTCCACTCGACAGTAATTTTGAACTCTTTTATATGCTTTTTACTAAACGCTTTTAACAACATAAATGTATTAAATTTTACTTTTCTATATTGATGATTTCATTTATTTATCATACTAAAATTTCAAAAGTACCACTTATTCTTTTCCGCTTTACGGCATCCATTAGATTTTAAATAATAAATGAATTATTCTTTATTCAATTTTAAATAAAAAATATAGATTTTGTTATCATTTGTGAATTTTATAATTAAGCTTTAAAATGAAAAAAAAATTGTTGAATTTTTTTTTTTTTATTTATCAATATATTAAATTATTTATTTTTATTATTTCATAGCTGTAAGATTATATGTGGAATAATACAAAAATTTATTTAATTATAATAAATCAGAGTTCAAAATTACTGTCGAGTGTAAATAAATGCTGTCACTGTCACTCACATGTTCACGGGCATACGCACTCGGATACATTCAACGGTCAGGTAGCGTGCAGCTGCTATGTTGTGTCCTGTTCTATCACACGGACTTCGGATGCTCTACTTTCTCTCTCGCACCTATCAAATAGCTAAAATAATATTTTATGTACGATTGGTTTTGTAATTGAATTATCTTACCTATGATATCAATTTCGATTGGTTAACAGATCGGTGTATTAACCTATATTGACTTACCTGTTCACATCTGCTTGCCAGGTAGCCATGCACAGAAATAAGTAAGCAAGCCTACCTAGGCATATTCTGAGTGTTAAAAACTATCAGTTGAGATGAAACTCATTCGGTTATCAAAAGAGTGAAGGTGATGAAAGAAAATTGATTAAAATTAATTCAATTAAAAATAGCTATGAACACTTTTCGATAGGCAAGTAATCATAGGCATATTTGTTTATAAATTATATTTGATGAAACATATGTCTCATCGAGTTATCAGATTGGTGAAGGTCGATCTCTCACCGGCTCCTAGACTATAAGTTATAATCTACCATATTGAAGAATTATGTGTTATAGAGTCTCCATGTTTCGGTTAACACAATGCATTCGAAATAATTTTTGAATTGACTGAGTACGACCTCCATCTGATCAAAATTTTTGGATATACTACGAATGTTTTGGTGAAAATATTTAAAAGGTCTGGTTTTACCATTTTGCCACATATGGTAGGAGAATCATAGTGATTGACAACCCTGACGAAGGTGTCTTTGCATAATAGACATTAATTGACTCAACATGGGTAACCGAACCCTATTGCATCTTGCAAATTCAACAAAACTTCTAAAATCAACGGATTTACTCTCCCCATGGTAGAAATGCCAGATTCAAGAAAAGATTCCTTGTCCCTTGTCATCGGATGGCAATGTTCTCTAGGTGCTTCATTTACCATGCTATTCAGCTCTTGAATTCGCTTTCGGAAATATTCAGAAATACAAATATTAATAAATTCAAATTCAAATAAACAACACATAATGTAAGTCAGTAAACTACCTGATATCAAGAGGTAAAACTCAGAGGGGTTCTTCTTCTTTGCTTTGTTGTGTTTTTTTTTCTCCCTCTTATCTTTTCATTCGAGTATTAAAGGTACTATTTCATTATTAACTGTTCTATTTGCAATTGTATGTGCCAGCAATCAAGTTTCTTTTCTGCTTTGATTTGGGTGAGTATGAATAGCCATGCTAGACTTCACCAAATCAAAGCAATAATATTGTATATATCATAAATTTGGAGTGAATAAAGACCAATTATTATTATTATTATAAAGAAAAAAAACAACTGTGGTTGAATTGAAGCGGCCGATACTTGATGAAAATCGATATTAAAGCTAACAAAAGACACTCGCTATACTCAATGATTTTCACTAAATTGGGTTTACAAAATTAGATACGTGTTTCGCTATAAAATAGCTTCTTCAGGTGAAGTTAATACTGCGATTCAACGCCAAACATGAAAAAAGTACTAATCCTTCTTTTTTGTGGTTATATTTTCTGTTTTTTTTCATTGAATAATGCTTTATTTTCCACTGTTAAAATCTAATCATGTCATTTGAATGGACACCGATTCATCAGATGTTGAAAATCAAGCTTTCGGATATCGTAAACTCATTCCACAAAACACGACATACAACAATGTGAAGAACAAGAGGAAAACACTTGACAAACACTTTTCTTTGTTCGACTGACCCCATTGGGGGTACACGCTATCCAAAATCCTTTGATGCCGTTAAAAAAAATCTGCATCAAAGCAAATAATTACGGAAGCTGACAAATCGCATTAAAAAATTTATGATAACGAGATTGTGTCAAAAAGCACTGAATCCTCTCAGCAATACAGCAAGACAACGAATCGTCCTGCGAAGGCAAATGGAGAAAATTATAATCGCGCAGTTCGAGATGAAATTCGAATACCTTTCACGGAATTATTATTTCTCTATGTTGTTTGATACCTGGAAATGCTTTCAGTGGAATAAACTACTTCTCCAGGAATTTCAGTTACGATTTACTGGAATATGTGGAAACGAGTGTCTCCAATTAGAGACGGGTATTCTTGAGTGTTCGAGAATAATCTCATCTGAAGTTTCTGAGATCGCATTAGGACTAAGTTTCATGTGCTCTTGTGAAGCTTATAGTAAATAAAAATTTCCGTATTTTGCTGTAGGAAACAATAACTGGGCATTTTCAACGGTTTGCTGGGAATTTGGACGTTCAGTGTTCATTATTATCCGAAAAAATTGTTTTCACAAAATATGAACAGGATGCCTATAAAATCTTTCTATTCAATATTCAATTGATAATATTTCCCTTTCCAACATCAATATGTTATTCTCACATCGGTCATTTATTATTTGCTCAGAATTATTTCTGGTTCATGAAAATCAAAGAAAATATAGTCAAGCTAATTCAGATTGTCTTCAAATGGTTTATTGGAAATGATTAATTTTGAAAAAACCATTTCTATTCGGAATGAAAATGGAACGATGGAGATGTGGTGGAAAATTCAGGTATGTAAAAATATAAAAATAACAATACCATTGGGTTTTTTTCTGAAATAAAAATGAATACACACCAATATGAATTTTATTCAATATTTACCTCAATAAGCTCTTCTTACTGTATACCCACTCGAATATTATCAGCTTTGCCGATGACACTGTCATATTCTGCAATGACGACAACTGGTTCAATTTGAGAATAAAGCTGGAGCACGACCTACACCAAATTAAGAAGTGGTTTGACTATAGATTGTTAACAATAAATTTCGATGAAACGTTCTACTTACTATTCAGTAGCTATGATGTATCCCTACCTGGATATGATATAGCAAGACCAGCATTAGACCTGTTAAATATATATCTCGAGTGAGTCTGAGAGATGGGGCACCCCTATTTTTGAGGGACATAATCCGATTCAGAGCACGAAAATTTAGGGGGCTATTGAACAACTAAAATGTGATTTTTTGAGATAAAAATTAATTCTGTAGCACTTCCGGTTTCGCCAGAAATGATCTGAGTATTGGTTTTTCAAATGGAACACCTTGTACATTTTCACTTTTTTCAAATCTAGAGCGAATTCTGAACATGATAAGCAGAATTTTTTATAATTTTTTTTTTTTGTCGAAAAAAAATTTTTTCAAGGATTATTTTTTACATTTTGAACGTTGCTCTTCGATGCCATGTTGTCCGAGAAAATGAAATTAGCATTTTAATTACAATACATTGCCACCAGTTGCTGTTTGAATGTGACAAAATCACTTTTTTTCGATTATCTCATGTTTTGTAAATGGCATCTCTCTGCAACAGATTGTTCTGAAAGAAAGGAATCGAATGATACCAAAATTTTGAATATCTGTCGATTATTTTCAGAGTTATCACTATTATAATAAAATGTACCACAAAATAGTGCAGCCGCTGGACTAAACAACACCAAAATGATGGAGATTTTTGACTATCACTTCTACTCAATTGTCTCATAACGACTTTCAACATTGAAAGTAATCATATGTTAAATTTATTATTTTGAATTTGAAAACGCGATTTTGAGGATTATCAACATTTATTACAAATTTTTGAAAACAACAAATACGTAGCACAATGCTCTAATACTCTCACTATAAAAATTGCTCAAAATGTTGGCCATTATGTTCCGTGCATAATTGCACCATTCTGACTGCTGCTCGAACTGCTCTAGTTAACTCTGCTGGGCTGATATTATTGAAAGCTGTGATGACTTTTTGTTGCAGTTCCTCGCGTGTCTCACTAGAAGTTGCATATACATCATTTTTCATTGTCCCCATAAATAATAGTCTAAGGGGGTTAAGTCTGGTGACCTAGGTGGCCATCTGATGGGACCATGTGTAGAAATTAGTTTATTTCTGTAAGCATTATTCAGGTAATTGATTACCATTCCATGATTATGAGGGGGTGCACCGTCCTGTTGAAAATATAAATTTTGCAGAACCAATGGAAGGTCGTCAATGATTGGCTCGATAGCATCCCGAAGGAATGTTAGGTACCTCGCTCCAGTAAGTGATCCATCAAAAAAAATTGGCCCAGTGAATCGATCTCCAAGTATACCCATCCAACAGTTAAATCCGAACCTTTCTTGAGGATTACCTTGATGTAAAAGCCTTGGATTCTGCTGTGCCCAATATCGAGTATTATTCCTATTGAAAAGCCCTCTATTGGTAAATCTTGTTTCATCTAAGGAAATTTGAGGATTTTCGCGAACATCATGAAAGAACCATCGACAGTATTCAAGTCTTCTTTCATCGTCTTCACCATGGAGCCTTTGATGTATCGGATATTTATACGAGCGAAACTTATGCTTTTTCAAAATTCTCTGTACAGTCGATTGACTTGCGTCACATTCATTGGCTAATCTCGTGTTGAAGAAGTCGGATTTACCTCTACATATCCTAGAACGTCTATCTCTTTATCTTCGCTGGCTATTACATTTACATTTCGATTTCGAATACGTCGGTTGTTAGGCTCTTGTCTCAACTGACGTTCAAGTTTCACGAAGAATGTCCTACACGGATGTCTTCTACCAGGAAACCTCCGTCTGTATTAATTTGATGCAGCCGTAGAATTCTTCAGACACTCACCCTAAATTAAAAGCCTGTCATTTTTTTCATTTTGGCTAAATTTATCCATGACACAGTTATAATGATTGGACCGAGATAACAGTTATTTCGTATTGATACCTATTTGACAGCAGATATTCATTAATTTTTTTATCCAAAGGCGACTTTGACAAAATTTGGAGTTGACGATAGAAACACATTCCTTTATTGAAACAGATTAAACTATTAAACACTTTCAGAATCTGTGAAAATGGATAGTGTAATTTCTGTGTTCCTATCAACCATAATGGGTCCATCATGAGAATACTAGTAATTAGTCTTTTTGAAGACGAATTATTTTTAAAATGTGAATTATAGACGTAATGAAATTACTGCTGGTAGCAAACCAGAATTTTCCTTACATTTTTCTGGAGTATGCATCTATTGGAAATACATACATCAAATTTGCCAACTATTCTTATTGGTATAGTAAGTGAAATTTCAAATAATGTTATTATTTGGGATTTTTATTAGTCCAGCGGCCACAATACTTTTTGGTACATTTTTTGTAATAGTGATAAATCTGAAAATAATTGACAGATATTCAAAATTTTGGTATCATTCGATTCTTTCCCTTTGAAACAATCTGTTGCAGAGAGTGTAACATAGAGATGCCATTTAAAAAACATGAGATACTCGAAAAAAAATTATTTTGCCACATTCAAACAGCGGCTGGTGGCAAAGTATTGCAATTAAAATGCTAATTTCATTTTCTCGGACAACATGGCATCGGAGAGGAACGTTCAACATGTAAAAAATCATCATCCTTGAAAAAAAATTAAAAAAAAATAATAAAAAATTCAGCTTTTCTTGTTCAGAATTTGCTCTAGATTTAAAAAAAATGAAAATGTACAAGCTGTTCCATTTGAAAAACTAATACCCAGATCATTTCTTTTTAGTTGTTCAATAGCCCCCTGAATTTTCGTGCTTTGAATCGGATTATTTCTCTCAAAAGTGGGGGTGCCCCATCTCTCAGACTCACCCGGTATATATATATATCGCTGAACTTATGGAACTACCGTATTCCTTGCACACAAGCAGACATACTCTGCTTCGTAAGTCGAATTCCAATTTATTCACTATCAATTTTATACCATTATCTCTATAACGATTTGTTATATATGTGTATATATTATTCATGTGCAGGCCCTTTGTGAACAAATTGTTATTCTTATTGATGAATAAATTTACATTTTATTATTATTATATTTGATATTAAGTTGCCATTTCAATACATACTTTAATCATCAGAAGTAAATTTGCTTCGTTAACGATTCATTCGCGTATTGATGCAAAATTCCCGTAGAAAGTGAAACGTGGTCCGCTTCTATAAACTTGATCCCAAATATCCATCGATCGAAAATGCTCAACACATCCTCGAATTGAGTTAGTTATGGCCTTATACCAAGTCATCGGCGCGGTAAAAAGGTCAGATGATATTATCTGCTCCATATAACTTCATTAAGATCGTAATGAGACAACGGAGGCGTTCGAAGGTAATATACAAATATTGGGCGAGTCAGTATGGCCAATGAAGGCGGAAGCCCAGCCTGATATGAGGTCAGATGAATCGATTGTTTTAAGATTCTGGGAGGATCATAACATACAATATAAAATATTTGCAAACAATAGACGCATAACACTGGACACATAACTTATCTATTATTTGAAATGCTGAAGCCAAAATAGTTTCATCCGTTTCATGAAGTGTTGTGCATGTGCTTTTGCTTTTTTATCGCTTTACGTGTTTTCATAATGCAAAAAAGCAATTAGGATGACTGCTGGTGCGGGTCTCAGGGACTTTTTTTTTTATGTTCTGGTTCCCACGAAAAGGGATATCCTGTAATGTTCAGAGAACATCGTGGGAACCAAGGGAGAGAAGGTAGGAGTTGGTGTTCTTCTTAAATTTCTGAAGATTGTATGCCTCGGGGAACACCTCCCTAGGCAATGAGTTCCAAAGCCTCGCTGTTCGTTGGATGAACGAGTCTTTGGAAAGTGATGTTCTGCAGGTCTCCAAAGTGACCACGAAGGGGTGTGATGACTGAACTTGACGGGTTAATCTCAAAGAGACTGCCAAAGCAGGAACGATTGTTGATATTTCAGAAAATATCTATAAAATAGAGACAAATCGCCAACTTTTCTACAGTGTTCCAGACAAGTGAGCGAGTTCGTAAGCGAGGCATCACCGACGAGACGAATTGCCCTTTTTTGGACAGAATCCAATAGCCTCAGGATATGTTTAGGTGCCGCACTCCAAATATGGGAACAGTATTCCAGGACAGGTCGGATCTGTGCCTTATAGATCATAAGCAGCTGACTGGGGGTGAAATAGCTCTTGGCACGAAACAAAAAACCAAGTTTTTAGGATGCACTTTTGGCAATGGACCTCACGTGATTTTCCCAGGAAAGGTAATTGCTGATAGTAATACCAAGCATCGATATGGATGACTTCAGTGGTATGGTTACTCCTGACAAAGTTATGTTAGGCACAGTGAGATCGGCTTTTCTAGAGAAAAGACATGCTTGTGTTTTGTTTGCATTGAATTCTACCGAGTTATTAGATCCCCATTCGAGAATTGTTGCAAAACGATATTTATTAATCTTAGAATAATGACGGTATTTATATATTTGATATACATGAAAACTTGGTAACTTACACGGTTCAAAATAACATACATCAATACAATACCAGAAATAATAATCATCTGTTGAATCCTAGATGTCGCCTAGCAGTAACTGCAACGAACTCTCCCAACCTACGATTCTACAATAACAGTACCCTACAGACCATAATAAAAAAAAAATGTTTGAGCAATTTAAAACAGCTATAAAATAAATTATAGTTCAAAAAACTAAAAAACACGCTTTCATAGAAAACCAGACTGGAATAATAGAAATTGAGAAAAAAATGTATTTTATTTGAAAAAAAGCGTGGGATGCATGGTATAGCCTCGGTGTTTAATGTACTATATAATTATTGATACCATGCACCCCAAGCTTTTTTTAAATAAAATATTTTTTTTTCTTATTTTCTATTTTTTCAGTCTGGTTTTCTATAAAAGCGTGTTTTTTAGTTTTTTTGAACTATAATTCATTTCCTACTCTTTAGTGTGGTTTATTTATAAAAGCTTGTTTTTTTAGTTTTTTTAAAACTATTATTTTTATTATTTCCTGCAAGTTAAGAAATGGAATAATCTTATCAAATCAGGTAATCATAATCTCCGACCCCAAAACCCCCACATACCGATTTCGAATAAAATCAGACCATAATCACAGAACTCGGACGCCATTTTAAAGCCGCCATTTTGAATTTTTCAATCTCTACAAAAAAATCATAATATTCGACCCCAAAAACGCCCACATACCAATTTTGAATAGAATCAGATCATAATCACGAAACTCGACCGCTATTTTAAAACCGCCATCTTGAATTTTCCAAGTTTTACAAAAAATTATAATATTTGACCTCAAAAACCCCCACATACCAATTTCAAATAGAATCAGACCATAATCACGAAACTCGGCCCCCATCTTGAATTTTCCAATTTTACAAAAAATCATAATCTCCGACCACAAAAACCCTCAGATACCAAATTTGAATCGAATCGGACCATAATCACAAAATTCGGTCGCCATTTTGAAGCCTCCATCTTGAATTTTCCAATTTTCACTAAAGAATCATAATATTTGACCCCAAAAACCCCCACATACCAATTTTGAATAGAATCAGACCATAATCACAAAACTCGTCCACCATTTTGGAGCCGCCATCCCGAATTTTTCAATTTTGACAAAAAAATCATAATCTCCGATCACAAGAACCCTCGGATACCAATTCTGAAGCGAATCGGACCATAATCACAAAACTCGTACGCCATATTGGAGCCGCCATTTTGTTTTTTTTTTCACACAAATTTCTTAATGCATTGTCACCGGAATTATGTACACCTGCCAAATTTCAAATCATTCGGACGTCTGGAAGTGGGTCAAAATCGCGCCCAAAGGAGTCGGTTACAAACGAACAAACATACAAGTGAAGCTAATATAAAGCGTGTGAAAACTGTTACTGAGATATGATTTTAGCACAATCGAGGAATACCTAACTACTGACTTTATTTCATGATTCCTTATTTTGACTACATAGCTACATGATTCATCTCACAATTTGTTCCCACTCCTGACAGTTCGTTTGTGTATACTAACAAAAAATTATCTGGTTTATATAAAATCACATGTTTATAAAAATATTATATTACTCTATGAGAACTGGTTTATGACCTGCTATTTTACGCTTGTGTTCCCGTTTTTACACTGTACGAATGAATATGTCACGTATTATTCATTGTCTTTATAATTGTTCATCTAGACATTATTCTTTTATCTTTACAATTTCAACCGTACATTACCGTCATATCTACACCTTTTTTAGGTTTTTCTCATTTATTATATATACTAAAAATTGTATATCATTTGGACTTGTCATAAATGTATTGATAAAATAAGAATCAACCTATCTATCTATCAATATCGAATATCACGTCTGGCAAATTCGGACATTTATTTTTTAAATATATGAATTGAGCAGAAGGTCTCCTTCAATCTGGATGAAGCAAATCGAAGTTGCTGAGCAAAGGGTCATTTCCTAATGTCTCCTGAGTATAAGTATAGTAATGTTCCTATAACGGTTCACTGAGGAACACAATACTCAATCATTCGATATTCACTGTTTTTTTCTGATATTCTAGAACAAAAGATAGTTATTGCAACGTCCATACTATAGTCCTTTTAATAAAGTATCTTTCATTTTGACATATACACATGCGCATTGTGACCGAGGATATCCTCAATCTAAAATACAGGCATCCCTCACTTTATTTAAATAATGGCCAAGAACCTTTTATAAAAAGTTCCTTTATTTTGACAGATTTGTTTTTTTTTTAATAAATTTGTCGCCAGTTGAACATCTAAAGTTTGTTGAGCACTGCTCGTCTATATATTTTGAAAATCAAATAAAGCAGGTTTATTTGGTGGTAGTATATTTTCTACCCCAACAATATTGTGAAGAATTAATTCGTCCAAGTGTCACTTACGCGTCCAACTAACGAACAATAGTGTGATAATTTTCATAAGTTTATTTTTCTGGTGAAACAATGACTGAAGAAAAAAGGAAAAAAAGACGATATAATTTCATCACGTGAAGTTGTTTCACATAATTTCACGTACTTGTCAAAAAAAATCCTGAACATAAGCATCTTGAAAGAAGTTTGTTGCAATAACACCCTTTTGAAATCGCGTTAGAGGATACTTTATTAGCGGATCTTTTAATAAAGTCAGCGCTTATTTCTGAATTGCAATAACTTTCTATTGTTTCATTACAAGCTTTTATTTAGTTTCACTTGTCCGTTCGTTAGGGTCAAATCTTGCAAGATAATTTTGAGCGACTTCTGGTCGTCCGTACAATTTCAATTTGGCAGGTGTTCATAATTCCGATGGAAATGCATTTTTGTTAGAGCAAAAAGCAAAATGGCGGCTTCAAGATGGCGGACGAGATTTGTAATTATGGTCCGATTTGATTAAGAATTGGTGTGTGAGGGTTTTTGGGGTTGGAGATTATTGATTTTTTATCAAAATTTATAAATTCAAGATGGCGGACGAGTTTTGTGATTATGGTCCGATTCGATTCAAACTTGGTGAGTGGGAGTTTTCGGGTCGAAAATTATGAAATTTTTGTCAAAATTCATAAATTCAAGATGGCGGGACATAATGGAGGACAAGTTTTGTGATTATGGTCCAATTCGATTCAAAATTGGTATGCGGCAATTTTCGCGGTCGAAGATTCTGAATTTTTTGTCAAAATTCATGAATTCAAGATGTCGGCTCCAAGATGGCAGACGAGTATTGTGATTAGGGCCCAATTCGATTCAAAATTGGTATATGGGGGTTTTTGGGGTGGGAAATTATGGATTTTTGTCAAATTCATGAATTCAAGATGCGGCTCCAAGATGGAGACGAGTTTTGTGTTAGCCGATTAGATTAAATTGGTATGCGGCAGTTTTCGCGGTCGGAGATTCGAATTTTGTGTCAAAATCATGATTAAATGGCGGCCCAAGATGGCGAGTTTTTGATTAGCTCATTTTTTTCAAAATTGGTATGTGGGGGCTCTCAGGTTCAGAGATTATGAATTTTTTGTCAAAATATATAAATTCAAGATGGCGTACGTGTTTAGTGATTATGGTCAGATCATATTCAAAATGGGCGTGTGGAAGTTTTTGGGGTCGGAGATCATGACTTATTTCAGCTCAAAACCTTGTAATAATGATGTTCTTATAGAAATGAACAGATTGAGGCGAACTAACTAAAGAGCAAACAATGAAATAAATGATGAAAAACATTCTTGAAGACAAGCTTACATTTGAGTTTGAGTTTGAGTCATCACTGACAATGATATAATTATTTTCTGTTGATTTATCTGGTTTAAAAAAGCTTGTCGCGCGAATTGTCGTAAAATTAATACTTCGACAAGTTGTTTCTTACCAACCAATCCAATGGAATTAATTGGTACCTACTTTTATGAACACTTCGCGTGACAAGCTTTTTGAAACAAAATCATTCAACAAAAAATTATTAAATTATTGTCAGCGATGACTTAAACTTATTTTATACGATTTAGTACAAGGCTTACATAAAAGCTTGTCTTTGAAAATGTTTTTTATTAGTTATTTTAAATCATTCAGTTAGTTGTCATGAGTGAATATAGTGTTCCTCTAAATCTAGTACTCTGCAAAACTTCCAATAATTGCTTGTGACTAAGTGTCAAATGCCTCTTTTGAGCCCATAAAAATACATAGGGTTGTTGTACTTGTTGCAACATTTCTGCTTATTTCGTCAATTACTGAAAGAATCTCGTCCTGGATGGATTTCCCTTATCTAAATCCGAATTGATTTGGGGACATTGTTTCATCATTTCTAGGTAGGACACTAATCTTTTTCTCAGAATTTTGCAAGATTCGAAATGAGTGATAGTGGACGGTAGTTACTGATATTACTTTTTCTACCACTTTTTTGGATGGGGGTGACTTCTTCAGTTTTGAAGGCTCCTGGGTATATTACGCGATTGATTGACATGTTAATGATGCAGTAATTATTCTATTTTATGTATTTTCTTCTGAAAAAATCTAATGTGGAGAATTTTTTCTTGTGAAACTTGTATTCCTTTTTTTCAAGAATAATATAAGCTAATTTTTTGCCAATATTGCAAAAGAATTCATTGAATGAGTTTGCATTGTCTATCTTGGTGATCTTGAGGTGTCCATCTGAAGTTTTTATCACTTTCTTCGTGGATTTGCGTTTGTTTTAATTGTTAGATTCTTTGTTGATTCCCAAAGTTTGCGCGCGATTCAGTTTTACTCGAGTAGAATTCCTTTTGATATTTTTCTTTAACTTTATCCACTAATTTTCCATACACATTCTTATATCTATTATATTCTTGACTTGTTTGAGTTTCTGGATTTTCTTTCTGTCACATATTGTATCATAATTACGGGTTTCTCCTAATTTCTTCAAATTTGATTTTTACCTTGCTTGATGATTTCTTGAATTTTTTGTACTAGTAAAGTAGTTGTCCAATTAACTCCATTCGATTTGTATAGGTATGTTCAATTTTTATGTTCTGCGCTTGTCTTCAATTCATTTATATTTATAAATATTTTATATTTCTGAAAACAAATGGTCGGTTACTTCTGACTCTAAGAGTATGGGTGTGTATAAAAATTATCTACATACGTCATAAATAAAGCAAATGATCAATGCAAGATTGTGAGTCTTTCCAAATGTTTGTGTATGATTATTGATTATTTCACTTTCATTTTTATTCATATTGATATTCACAGCTCCAATTAACAAAATTGTATTTTTAATATTGTTGTTATTTTACACACTAAAATATTCGTCTATGTTGCTCAGAAATTCATGTTCATTCGGGTTTGGTGACCAGTACAATGCAAATAAAATGAATTTTCTGTTCTCAAAATTGAATGATTTTAGTGATTTTCCCATTATTTGAGAGCTATATAATCTCATCACTATGTGGAATATTTTTTTAAATGATAATAAAACTCCATCATTTTGGTTGAATGTGCTACAGTTATGAATCATATCATAACCGATAATATTAAATAGATTTACAACCAAAATTAGTGTCTCTGTTAAGACCAAGATATTTGATTCGATTTACATTTCTTCCAATGAAACTTTGAGAGAATCTAGATTTGTATTCATACTCGTTACGTTAATATGAAAAATTGTTGTATTTTTTCGTGGTATTTTGACAGATTATTCATTTTTCGCTACAGTATTTCTATTGAATCTATGGAAATCGTGTATATAGGTATCCATTTCATCATTCGACTGCAGGGGTTGTTTGAAAGTGTCCTCGTTGAAAGTAGAGATAGAATTCGAATAGAAACTAGGTCTGCTTATTAGATCATAGCCTATCTCTAATTACTTCTTTGGCCAATGGTACTGCAGTTTTTGTATCAGTCTTCTTCATTGCACCTGTTTTTGGCCTGTTTTGGTGTTCTTCCCAATATGTCTATGTTTTTGCTCTTCTTCGACCTCTTTGTTTGTTGGCTTCTCTCCGGGATTTATTACTGGTTGAGAATTTGAAATCACTTCATCTGCAAGTGATATGTTACTGCAAATGTTTGGAGCGCTATAATTTCTTGGTTACGGATCTTCACGTAGATCTTGTTGCCTTTGATATAAGATATTACGAAAAGTTTATTCTCAATAGCCAGCATATTCCTTTATATTTGAGGACCAGTTCTTCTTTACATCAGCTTTACACCAAATTTGGTACCAATATTCTCTCAACTATGATATCTACTGAGTTATCTTTATGGCACAAACGTCTAACAAACCTTCAATCCTGTATATGAGTATTGAGAGGGAATTCAAGCTTTTCCCGAACCATAAGTCGACTTACATCTCTCCACTGCAAGTTAGTTGTGAGAGTTTGTTGGAGTTCCGCTGGAAGTTTACTATATAATAGGTATACAATAATGGTGAATAGGAAGTCGGGTAATGGGAAGTTGTTGCTCATTGTTACATCTAGTCTCTCAAACTCACTTTCATCGTTCAGCAGTAAGACTCGCTGAGTGTTCCATTCGAAGTATTTTGCACTTTCTTACTT
>JAFIRS010004328.1:62500-91434 GCA_018342105.1 Gonioctena quinquepunctata | reverse complement strand
GAATATGAATGAAATTTTAATAATGAAAAAATTACCAAACAACAGAAAATATATCAATAATTAAAGGCCAATTAAAAGGCAATTTCATTGGGCAGAATATCTTTCTCCTCATTGTTTTCCATATTGGTGAATCACACTTATAAGGTTGAAATGACGTAAATATCAATAATCATCTATCTATTATATTTGTTAAGTTTAAACTGGTATTGTCTTCGAAAAAAAAAACAACTTTTTCATATAATATCTAAGAAACTATATCATATTGTGATGTTACAGAACGATACCTGGAACATTTCAACATTATGTATCTTCAAATGAAAATCGCAGAAAATTATATTTGAAACTTATTGATTTTTTTCGAAAAAATTATAGGAGTTCCATAGAATTTCATATTCTAATTGGAATTCTCAGTCAAAAGTCATGAAAATGGAGCAGTTTTCGTTTTCTACGATCTAGGCACTATCGCTTAAAATTATGGAAAGTACATTAAAAGTATAGTAGCCTACTATAATAATATATGCGAATGTTTAATCTTGTTATTGGGTTCACATTTCAACACCCAGATACCCTTTGTTGAATGCCAAGCAAGCGTGGTGAATCATACCCAAAAACATTAATGAAATATAACTTTGATACTTTGAAAAACATTCAGACATATTATCATTGTTAGCACAGATATGCCTTTATTCAGTTTCATTTGTTTTGAATGATAAAATCTCAGTCTAATTCTTTCAATCATATGAAAAATGCCCTACTATCTCCATAGTTTTTATGTAAAATATCAGAAAATCGAATCCTAACTGATCAGCAATCAGCTTTTTGTAAAAAACCAAACCAAAAATTTTTAAAAATCGAAAAATATAATAATCCATCGGTCGTGGCATCGCTATCCGATTTAACCAGCTTGACCTTTTCACATAACGAGCCTTCTGACGTTCATTTCTCAAAATGAAACGTTCCATCAATGCTAGAGCACTGTCAACTTTTTTCTCAATGGTCCCATCGTCATGAATCCAGGACACTCTTCATCATCATCTTTCCGAGTACACAAGAGTGTAGGAACAAAAATTGTAACGAAACATTTTTTCCAAGCTCCGTTACTAAGAATCAAACCAAAAGTTTGAAGTAATTTGGTACATCCCCGCCTATTTGGGAGGTTTAACATGAATTATGGATTGTCAACAAAATAATGCCCTGTTTGGAAAATAAGTAAAAATATAGAAAGCTACTGAAACGATTCGAACGGAAGGAAGTGCTGATGCCTTCTTGACCTTATGAAAAGACAAATGTCTTTTCTGACTGTTTTTACTATGAGAGTAAAAAAGGTAAATTCATAGAAGTAAAATGTATTATGCTTTTTTATAACAGGACAAAGAATAAGCTGCTTTTTGGAAAAGTTCTTATGTCAATCAGACAAAAAGAGGGTCTTTCTTTATACGGTTTTTGTTCGTTTTTTTTTTTAAATCCGGTGCTAGAAGCCGAGATTTAATAAGGATCGCTCTCTTTACTTCCGTGTCGAGCACAAGCTTGAGCGAGCCTTTTTGGCTTCCGTTCCGAAAACAAGTTTGTTATTCTCCAGAACAACTTATTGAAATCGTTCTGCGAGTCGTAAAGCATAAGCATTCATGCAAAAACTGTGTTCAAATAGTGAGGTAGTGATTTGATTGGATCATTAAGACACCTTCATAACAATATTGCCCTGTTGTATATATTTTTCCCCCACTGTGTTTGAAAACCGTTCGGGTTTATCAGGTTGACGAAACGCCTAATTGATTTTATTGCGTGCATTATGAATATTTCATGAAAGGTACGATTCAGCTGTGCAGAATCGCACAAGTGTGAAATATTCCAGTCCCGTGACTCTCAGACAGAGAATTTATGTCATGGGGTATTGTTGTTGAACCAAGAATATAGATAAAGAATTCATATCACTACGATAGCAGGCTGTCTCACCAATTGACAGTCGTAGCTTAATTGACAATCCAACCGTACTCGGGAGGATTGCCACTAGCATTTGTTTCATTTCTAACACTGGCAGATATTTGGAGTTCAATAGAATTCATAGCGTCCTCGATTGAAATAAATAGTGAATTTTACATTTTGCATCTGTTTTGCTGCTGTGGAATTTCAATATCCTATAGCACAAGATCGATGAACCATTCGAGCTCATAGTACCTCGAATCACGATTTCAGGTGCCGTCGAGGGTCACAATATGTAATTTTTTCTAGCTGCTCAAGTTGTGATGCATGGCCGAACGAGAGCAGTTAGCGCGCTAATAAAATAGATCTCAAGTTAATTTTTTTTTGTTTTCCTCAAGATACTCGCAGAGTGGGTAAAGTTTCTCATCTCAGAATTCAATAAGACTTATATACACATATTAGGGCTTTTTAATTCAGGATAAAGTTCCTGAAGTGGTTTTATAAGACACTCAAATTTTCTAAGTAAAAGTAATTATGAATCTAGTAAGTCATACACGTTGATGTCTCGTACGCAGAATCCTAGCCATATAACTGCTTTCTGCTAAGTTCGTACTCAGCTAGGGGTAGATCAGGAGTGATACGACCATAGTTTGGGCTTTGACGAAGGGTGGGTCAGGATATTAAAGTGGTTCTGTTTTCTTTCCTTGAAGCTGAATGTAAATATTACGAGTAGCCCGTGAAGTTTTGTTTTCATATCGAGACGATTTTGTAAAGTCATAAAATAAAAGTGGACAAATTTAATTCCCACGCACACCAGAAAAATCACTTTCTGAACTTAGATTGAAAAAAAATAGGAAAATGGGTCTCTGGGGTGACAAAGTAAGATAAATTGAGAAATCTCACGAAGATTTTGATAATTATATTTTGTTAGAGGTGTTCTAGTTTATGTTCATTTTTGGAACTCATAAACGGATCAATTTCCGTTCGTCTCTTCAATATAGTGAATAGAATATATTTTCAAGTTTTCATGACCTGTGTCATAAATTAAAATTGTGAAAATTGATCAAGTTGGAATTCAAATAAAATTTATATTGTGGTGACATTTGTAATTCATCCAATCTATGGAAAGTACGTTTCCCTTTTCAAACCTATAAGCTATAGGATCAGAATAGTGTTCAAATTAAGATAAAGCCAGATCTGTCTGACTGTCTGTGCAACCGGATTCCAGTTCCGAGGGCTGTAATTAAAGCCTACAGACCTTTGGAGATATTAATTAAGTCAAAAAACAGATTCCTGGACATTTCGCATCTCCATCTGTTGTTACCCCTAGTAAGTGGGGTAACCCACTGAAATATAAGGTGCCCGAGGAAAAAGTTGAGTTTAAAAATAGTCTTGGCGTCATAAATGAAGTAACGTTTCTAACGATGATAGTTATTATTGCCGACCCCAGAAAATCGCTTTACAAAATTACCAGAATCGATCTTGGAATTTATTATGGAGATTCACATGAAAATATGATCGATATTGGTAGAGAACTGGCGCAGCACACAAACACACGATGAATTGAATCTTTCATGCACTGCCTCAATCACATTAAATCATCCCATACATCGAATTCCTGTTGCAAGTTTATGAAGTTCACAAACTCACATTAGTGGTTTCTTCTCTGTTGAAATTCTTCTGGATATCACCGCGTATATGTCAAAAGTTATTATTGATGAAGTTCTGGAAAGTTTGTCGAGCAGAGTCAGACAATGTTGAAATCTCAGACAGAATTACAAGTGATGAATGGCTTAACGCTTTGTATAGGTATTAGAACTTGAAATCTGGCACAGATTCAAATGTAAGTCGACAAAGATTAAGCTGACAACTTAACAAATGGAAGTTGTTCTTTGTGGACTTGATTCTAGATTTGTTAATCTGTTGTGTATACAGAAGACGAAACAATAGCTTAGGAATGAGAATTATGCGAAACGAATTTCCATAGGATCTTACACTTCCACCCTGCATCCTTTTTTTCAAAAATCCCCAAAAAATTATGTTTTCAAGGCTTCAAAGGTTACTAGGGTTATTTGCTGAGCCAAAATATCAGAAATTTAACGAATCTTATATTATTTTTGATTATATATCACACATATTTTCACTATCCTAGATACATATTATCCCATTTATTCAATAAATTGAGGTGTTCCAAACTTTTATGTTGTTCACAAACGAAACGCTCCCGACGCAAAGAGGACGGAAGATAGTGGTGAAACTTCTTTGATTAAGATTGCTAGGTCGAAGTAGAGTGCAACGTTTTTATGTAACGTTTCAAATGAAACGCTTCTGACGCAAAAGAACTGAAAGAATGTAGTTGGACATAGAGAGAATTATTAAATGAAGTATAGGTATAGAAAAATAAAAGATAAGTTATAGAAATTGGGATTATTGATGTTTTTCCCAGGAGAATTGGATTAGTAAATTTTTGAGGTTCTTGATTACGAATTTCCTGTTAGAATTGAGATTTTATTGATAGTTCCCTGGAAACGCTTGGAGAAATGTGAAAGTTTTATTGATGAAGTCTTCCAGAAAAGAAGAACGAGGAGTCAGGAAATAGACAATTGAAGAAATGTGTATGAAATAAATTGAATTTGAGTACAATAGAAAAATTATTGCCATAAATATTTTCAACCATCAACTTATGTCAACTAACAATTTCAGGTTACATGAAATTTGAAATAATTCGAAACATGAAATAACTTTGTTTTAATTTTCTTGGGAATTTGGGATTCGAGAGTCTTCATTGACATATATTAGTCAAAAACTGCCACTCTACAGCCTATGCTGGACCGCATCCATTTCTTCAAGAGCAGCAAATAATTACCTTCCACCCCCATACCCTACTGGAAAAATTCAATTCTGCAGAAACTGATTTGAGTGTTAGCAGCCCCCTCGTCCTCTCCGTAAGTTTACCCACACATTTTCTCGAGGTACTTCAAAATCAAATACATTATATTAGTGAACTAACAGTTTTAGAATTGAAGAACAATTCGTTCCGAATAAGCAAACACAATTTGATTGAGATTGAATAATAATTTGTTGAATAGGAAACGTCTCATCATTTATATACAACATATAAATGTTCCATAATAGGAACTCCATTTTGATCGTAAAATTCGAAAATGAAATAATATACAGGGTATTCAGGTTTCAGTAGAAGAAAGCGTTGTTCAAGAAAACCAGGAAGAACAGTTAGACATACTGCTTCTTTTCGAAGATAAGCCTATCCATATTAATTCGAGAATAGACTTTTTTGAAACTGTGTACAATTTTTTAGAAAATTCGGAATGTAGTACAAAAAATGAAGCCCATCAATAGGGTAAAAGTTTTTCCAAAATCCAACGTTATTTCAGAAAGAACAACCTCAAACCATTTAAAGTTACCTGTACAAGTTTCAACAGAGACTCATAAGGAGAAATGGCTGGAGATGAGTCAAAATTTGAGTGAAGATCCCGATTATTTACCTGAAATATTATGGACTGATGAGTCATCCTTCTCTACGGCGGGAGTGTACAATAGGAAAAATCAAAGGTCGTGGGGAAAAAAGGACAACAGAATAAGATTGGTAAAACAAATAAAGAAAACAGGAAGAGAAACTGTAAGCGTTTGGTGCGAAATTTTTTGAAATGAAATTGTTGACCTTATATATTATGATTATATATTAACAGGAGTTACCTATAAAAAACTACTCATCTCAGTAGCAGAAAATATTCTTTTACAGATTGTTGATTTATTTGGTTTTAAAAAGCTTGTCCTGCGAAATGTTCATAGAAGTAGGTACCAATCAATTTGATTGGGTAGTGATTGATGGGTAAGTAAGAACTTGTCAAAGTATTTAAGTTTTTAGCTGAAAGAAATCTTGATCTCTAACCCCAAAAACTCCCACACGTCAATTTTGAATAGAATCTGACCATAATCACAAAACTCTTCCGCCATCTTGAAGTCGCCTTGACAAAAAATGCATTTTCTCCGAACCTGAAAACCCTCACATACCAATTTTGAATAGAATATGACCATAATAAAAAAACTCGTCCTCTATCTTGGAGCCGCCATTTTTAATTTATAAATTTTGACAAAAATTTCATAATCTCCCACATACCAATCATAAATCGAATCGAACCATAATCACAAAACTCGTCCACCATCTTGGAGCCGCCATCTTAAGTTTATGAATTTTGACAAAAAATTCATAATCTCCCACTTTGAAAACCCCCTCATACCAATTTTGAATCAAATCGTACCATGATTACAAATCTCGTTCGCCATCTTGCAGCCGTTTTTTCCTCTAACAAAACTTTCATAATGCATTGTCTCCGGAATAATGTACACCTGCCAAATTTCAAAATAATCGGACGACTAGAAGTCGGTCAAAATTAACTTCCAAGATTTGACCCAAACTAACAAAGATCGAACGAACGAACTAAATGAAAGCTTGTAAAAAAAATTGCTTCTTGGGATCAGATTTTGAAGCTATGTGAAAAAGAAACCTCCATATAATCAAGGCAATGTGAAAAATGAATATTAATATCCAATGGATAACATTTACCACTATTTACAACATTACTAAATCACCTGAAAGCTATAAAACGATCGATCGTCCTGAAAATAACGACACCCTAGTGGGGCATTAATGATTAAACGATTGTGGAGCCTTCATGTTGAGGCCTCGAAGGCCTTGGGAGATAGGATCAAACAGATATATTACTTCTTTCCGATCATCCATCATTTTCGTTGGAAAATATACGGCAAAGAAGTATGTGTTTCTGAATGGCAGAAGAGTTTCTCCTGTGATGGAAAACGGTATGAATAAAGAATTACGCCAGAAAAGTTAAAATGACAATCATTTCATTTCGAATGAGCTTTTGTACCAGTATGAGTTCTGTTTGAACAGTGAAACTTGGGCTATTACAATCAGAGCAGATCAAAAAATATCTGTGACGATTCTTTGTATGTCCATTTTTTCAAACGCGTATGGTAAAAACCTTTTATATTTTCTTAATCGTGCAATCTGTGTTGTTATAATGAGTTGTGTAGATAGGGTTAAATTGTATCGACAAAGATACTATTCCTGTTAAATCTTCTATAAAACCAGTTCAATGAAGGAGAAAAGTATTAAAATGTGGTCATCAAGCAAATATTGGCACTTTTAGGTAGATTTCAATAAAAATACTACTTATTGGGCATGTTATCATAACAAGACTTTCAAAAAAATTAATATATCTTCGCCGTACATGCTTTCCAGAACCCAAAATACCACCACTTCGAAAGTTTATATATATATATATATATATATATATATATATATATATATATATATATATACATGCTTTCCAGAACCCAAAAATACCACCACTTCGAAAATTTATATATATATATATATATACATATATATATATATATATATATATATATATAGGGGACATATAAAAACAAAATGGAAAAATTTAATGGACATAGCCCTCAAAAAAAAAAGTGTTAACCGTAGACACGTGTTTCGCGCTCTCGGCCTTCATCAGTACGGTGAAGAAGTGCAAGGATAAACAATACTTAGTAGTAAAAACAATTCAACAGAGTCAACAAACAGAAGCTAGCCGCATATATATATATATATATATATATATATATATATATATATATATATCCCCGTATCTTCCGTAATTATCCCCGTATCTTCTGTAATTATTGGAGGAGAATATGGTGGTTATTCATGACCATTTGTTTATAATCATTTCATAATTCACTTCGAAGTCGTGCCTAGCTGGCATAATATCTGATGGCTTGTCCCTGGATTCTGAGGGAATATTTTTTTTTCAGAATCTTCAGTAGTTCAATCAGATTTCGAGCTTCCATGTTTGATGTCTGCTGCAGTCTTGATGCACTCATTGCCGCTTTCTTCACCACAAACAAGTGCAGTGGCCAAAGATTCAGCATTACCTCTACTGCTGCAGTGAAGCACGTGATTCACAGATAGGCTGAAAGATGCAAATTTTGCATCTTGATTTGTGTGAGTACTGTGGGGTTTTTGGCCACCATACTAATTAGGCAAATGTGACCATGGATTTGAGAATAGTTTGATATGACCAGTATAACAGTTTCGGCTTCAAACCCCATGTCTTGCCAAAAACTCTGCGGCACGCCCAGGTTGCCGCTGTAATGATCATAACGCCCAGGTATATGACAGCCATGGGAAAAGTCAGAAGAGTCCCATTCAGGGGCGTGGCTTTCTGTTCATACTTTGCCTCTTTGTGGGTGGGACCGGTACTGTTTTGCTACGATTCACATTCATGTGATTGGATATTATTCCGTCACGTTTGCCCCTAATAGTAACGACCAGGTCATCAGCATAACCTTGAGTCGTCTTCCACATGTTGCTCGTTACCGTGATCAGTCATATCCATCACGGTGTCAAGTTAGGTAATTTTCCATTCGGAAATTCATATTGAAGTGACGCTATTTTCCATATAGAAGAGAATCGACCAGAGCTGGCAGAGATGGCGCTCAAATGATTGACCATGGGCCTGACAAACTATAAACTGATATTACTTCGATTGAAATATCCTGTTACTATTTTCCGACATGAGAAGGCAAACGGATTTGCGAAGAGTTTGAAAAAATCCTGAATGACCCTCAATGCACCTACGTATATTGCGTGTCTTCTTTGACCAAGAAAATGAATATATCTAAGTTAACTCGTAGACTCATTGAGTGGGAGGTAGATAATGGAATTTATGGTTGGGCTTTTTATGTGATAAGCCGATAAACTAATTTGTACGGTGTCTGTTTGGTGGATAGACGTACCGCTCTGATTTATTTCTACAATTTGTGAACAGCACATTCTCGGAGTTTCCCTATTTCCTTGATTCTGATTCAGATCACGATAAAATACGACGAACATGGGAATGGATTTTGTTGTCGGACTCACAGTTGGTAAAATTTCCATTTTTTTCAATTGTGCGTTTAAATATGAGATGTAAAATAATAGCAGGGTCAACATTTACATTGGAGATGTTTTTCCAAAGGAAATATTATTTTCAGTTGGAATATCACAAGAGAGTGAGAATAAAGTAAAATAATTCGACAGATTTTCGAAAACTTGTTGCTAACAATAGACACGAGAGCCCAAGGGCTCGAGAATAGACTATTTTTTATGTTACGATCATAAACACATTTCGCACAATGATACAATGTACTAAACCGGTTTTGATTCATTCCTCACTTCTCATGCAAATTGATGACAGACGTCAAATAAAAAATATACGTTGTCAGACAATAAAACAAAATTGTAAAATAATTCCGCGGTAATTTTTTAGGTAGAATATTCCCACTTTAATCATGTTTTCATTGGCCAAAACGTACATGAGTGATTTGAATTGAGAGTTTTCATTGGTTTCTAGAAATGTCAAAAAATTATAAAAAACTGATAATTTTCAAACTTCAACACCCTGCATCTCAAAAACTAGTAGTAGGAGTGAGTTGTTAGTTCAGGAGATCAAACATACAAAAAATTCAGAAAAATTAACCTCTCACAATTTTGCCATATAGCGGCTGCTTGATACTTTATATTAACTTCATATTTGTATGTTCAGCTCACACAAAACAGAAATCAAGTGAATTTTGAACCACTTCTAGTTGTCCCATTGACGTGAAATTTGGCTGATGTTCATAATTCTGGTACAAATGCATTTACAATTATTGAAAAGGAAACAAAATGGCGGCTCCAAGAAGGCGGACGCGATTCGTGTTTATGGTCCGATTCGATTCTGAAATTAGTATGTGGGGGTTTTCGGGGTTAACAATCATGAATTTTCTGTCAAAATTCATAGAATCAAAATGGCGGCTCCAAGATGGCGGATGATTTCTGTGGTTGTGGTCCGATTTTATTCAAAATTGGTATGTGGGGGTTTTCGGAGTCGGAGATTATGAATTTTCTGTCAAAATTCATGAATTCAAGATGGCGGACGAATTTGGTAATTATGGTCCGATTCTATTCAAAAATGGTATGGGGGGTTTACGGGGTCG
This sequence comes from Gonioctena quinquepunctata, assembly GCA_018342105.1. Classification (NCBI taxonomy): domain Eukaryota; kingdom Metazoa; phylum Arthropoda; class Insecta; order Coleoptera; family Chrysomelidae; genus Gonioctena; species Gonioctena quinquepunctata. Next base: position 81,453 of record JAFIRS010004328.1, on the reverse strand, counting down.
AACGTTGTGAATTTTTTGTTGAAAATTCATAAATTGAAGATGACGGCTCCAAGATGGGTGGACGAGTTTTGTGATTATGGAGCGTTTTCTTCAACATTGGTCGAGGTTCTTGGGATCGAAGATCATGAATTTAGTCGAATATTATTGATTTTCTGTCAAAATTCCTAAATTGAAGATGGCAGCTCCAGGTTGGCGGACGAGTAGATATTCAGATGGTCTCCTCATTGAAGAACAGATAGCTTTCATGAAAAAGGCCTCATACTAACGATGCTTCAACGAAAATGCATACATTGAGGCGTACTAACTGATAAGCACAAAATAAAATAATAAATAACATTTTCAAAAACTTATTCCATGAGTTACAGATTCAAAAGCTTTTGTATTCAAACTGAAAACTTTGCGCGATAAGCTCTTGAATCTGTTACTCACACATCCACATTTTCTACTATTTGGGGCATTTGAATTAAGCTTGTCTTTAAAAATGTTTTTTATTGATTATTTTCCGCTGAGAATTGAAAACTTACGCATAACATGTATACATACCAAATTTTATGTATTTGGATTTTTAAAAGGTTATGACACTTTTCTTTCCACAACAGTTCTGGTACAGAGTGACATATGTTGTTCGGAAGCTGGGGGAGTATCTCAACATACCAATAAACAGGTTTTATAAAATATTGTCATGAATGCAATCTACAAATATAGAGTGGAAGTTATCGAAGTGATATACTTTTCAGGAAATATTCCAAAAGTACATTGATCCATTGACGTGAAAACAAGGTTTGGATCATAAAAAGTAATGTATTTACTACTTTGTGTTGAAAAAGTGTATCATGAAATGTAGAAATTTGCAGTATTTCAACAGACAGTCCACAGTGTTAGATATTAAAATATGTGTTACATAGGTAAGATACTAAATGAAAAAAAATGGGCATATTTTCCCAATGAGATTTCCATGGTAACTTCTACACACAGAGGTCGTTAGAAGAGTAAAAAAGTAGCGACCGTTGTGGGTCTCATCCAAACAATCAAGTGTTAGTTCGTAGTATTGATCAAATTTTCTGTGTCAAATGTTGATGTGATGACGAATTATATCAATGACTAATAATCTTTGTTGTCATCATTGTCCACGTTTTCTACTTCGAGCACATGTTCGAATTGAATATCACCATTGAACGAATTTGCGAATAGCTGCAAATAATTTGAAGTGAACGTAAAATACTCAATTTATTTCGAAATGATTCGCTGACAAAATTGGCAATTGATCACTATCGAACCAGTTTCTTCCAATACCCACCTATCACTCTCAGGACTGAAAGTTCTTGGATGTTCCGTATGAGCATTGCTCAATATAATTTGCTCGACGGAATTGCTGGAGTAGTTCACTTTTGCAAGGTGTAATATTACTGGCGTGAAAGTTTCTCAAACTTTTGCGGTTTAATTCCTCATCAACATCGGAAATTGTATAAGTATTGAAGAAAAGTTAAAGCCGGGTAGCATCTACATCAACTATTCCCGCAACATTGTATACATTGCAAATCAATATTTGTATTGTATCGAAAACATTTTGTTCCGCGCCTTCATCGCTGAATAATTTACGCTCGGTGAATTAAAGAAACGCTTGCTGATACTTTGGGTGATTTTTTGATATTGTGAAAGATCTTTGTTTTTCTCTCTTGAAGAAAGCTAGACTGTAATCACATCCTGTGAAAGCATGAAATGCTCATAGATCTTGGTTGAATCAACATATATATGGTTGTTTTCGATGTCTGTAAGTATCCAAGCGTGTCAATTATTATATTACCCAGCATTATCGCTGCATCAATATCAGAATATATGATTGCAATGTTTGCCTAAGTATCGATATTACATACGTGGTAAATAATTTTTGTGTCAGCTTCTTCATGCTCTGGACACAATGAATTTTCATCAATACTAGGCAACTGTAATATTAGCCACAATGAAAGGACGACATTGCCAGAAATAAATTTTAACGTTTATTGTCATCAGCTGCCCAGTGTAGAATGAAAACAGAATAACAACAGCTGCTCTATCAGAGAAAAGTGTCTAGCAATAATGAATGTTGCCCTGGTGGAATGCTGAACTTGCAAGATTGAGGAGGCAAATGAGGAAAAAATTCGACACTGCCAAGAAAACTTAAAGGTGGAATGACTACAAGAACGCCTTGACCAGCTACAAAAGGCACTTAACAAAGCAAAGAGAGACTCCTGGAGGAGGTACTGTGAAGATATAGAAATCACTCAAGACTATTACAGAATCCTCTCCAAGGACAAACATCAAGCAATACACTTCCTTAAAAATGAAAAAGGGAGAGTACACAACTACGGGCGAAGAAACGGTAAAGGAACTCTTTGGGATTCACTTTCCTGGGCTCAAATAAAATAGACACATGCTAATGAGAACAGACTGGAGGCTCTGAAAAGGGGCTCCAGGACAAGTTGGACATTAGCGAAAGGAGTGGTGACCTATGACAAAGTCATTTGAACCATTCAAATCACCGGGACCGCACGGAATTCACCCAGTACAACTGTAGAAGGGAACGGACCTACTGCACATGAGGCTCTGCGAAATACTCAGAGTCTGGCCCTGGGATACATACCAAAGTCATGGAGGAAAATTAGAGTAATCTTCCTACCAAAACCTGGAAAAACTGGAAGGAAACGCGAAGTCCCTAAGATTTATAAGTCTCATGTCCTTCGGACTGAAGGCTCTGGAGAAGCTGGTGGATAGGCATATAAGGAACGGTGCACTGGTAGTGAGCCCATTGCATCGGGAACAATATGCGTACAGGACCGGCTGCTCAATAGAAACAGCACTCCACATATTAGTAGAGAGAGTGAAAACGCTGAAAACAAAGAGGTATCAACAGCGGCCTTTCTGTCATAGAAAAAGCTTTCAATAACCTGTGTGACCTGGTTAGACGCAATGCTGAGAAACATGATGTACACACAACCCTTATGGGAAACTGTAGTGGCCGGGGCATCCAGAGAATGTTCGCAGGGGGTAGTTCTTTCTCCAGTCCTGGGGAATCTGGTCATGGATGGTCTACTGAGGCCTCTGAAATGAAAGGGTCATGAAACCCTTGTGAACGCTGACGATATAGTCATCCTAGAACAAGGGAAATTCAACCCCACGGTTGAGGATCGCATGCAAACCAAGGTACAAAGACTTCCTGCGTAGGCATTACAGGGGCAATGGAATATACGCCCACTGCAGCCATAGAAACACTGCTGGGATTTCCACCTCTTCACTTGTTGGTACAAGGAGAGGCAAGGCTAGGTGTTTCCAGACTGAAAAACACACTGGACAACATAAACGTTGGGACAGGATACATGAGAATCCTAAGCATTGTAAACAGGGAAGTGCTAGACCTGAGATCAGCTCATATTGCGAAACAATTCTTCTTTGACAAGTCTACAGGGTAGCAATACCAGACAGAACTGTAGGGAACAACATAGAACTCAACACCATTCTGCAGGGCAAGATCTAAGATGGAGAATGGTGTAGCAGGAGTGTATTCCAGAAATACAGGACCAAGTTTAGCTACTCACTGGGTACTCACCACACCTCTGTATTCCAAGCAGAGGTCTTCGCAATCCTTCAGTGTGTGAGGGAAAACATTAGGAGAACAAAGAAGAGCAACACATCCACATTCTCTCAGACAGTCAGGCGGCACTGAAAGCTCTGAGTAGCCAGGAAGTGACGTCCCAACTGGTATGGACCTGCAGAGAGGAACTGACAATTCTAGCAAAACAAAACCGCGTCAAGCTGATGTGGGTGCCAGCGATTCGCAGGGAACGAGAAAGCCGATGAACCAGATCCAGGACATACCGTCGAAGTACCGAAGCGCACGGAACGACGTCAGTAGAAGACTGGATCCAGGAAAACACAAACAATACTGAAATGACATTCCAGGAAACAGTCACGGAAAAAAATACATCAAAGGCCCGTTCGGAAAAAAAACAGTAGACCTGTTACCTCAAAAGCAAAAACTGAAAACTATTACGGGGCTCATGACTGGACACGCGCCAGTGAAGAGCACCTCAATAAATGGGACTGGTCAATGGCGACGTTACATGCAGATCATACGGCAAGGAACTAGAAACAGTATCACGCATACTGTGCAACAGCGGGGCTTTGGACCGCAGAAGAAGGTGAGTTTTCGGGCAACCAATTGGTGAACCGAGACAGTACAGCACACATTCAGTAAATACCTGTCAGCTCATGCAGGGCAGAAATACTGGATGGGTCTGTAGAAAGGAACAACAGGTTAGATACAATGAGCCAGAAGTCCGATGTCGTCGGAGTTTTCGACCAGACGAGCCTACTGGGTAACCCGAAAGAAAGAGAACATAGGAGCCCGAAAACACACAGCGCGAGTCACACAGCGCGAGGTGTCAATAAAGGTTTTACTTATGTACCTGCTACCTGTGGCCCCGCCTTCACGCTAGCAAATACATATACTTTCCTCTACATATTATACTATTTATTCTCAGAATTTTAGCTTTGCTTGAATTATGTAGATCTGGGAGCTCTGGAATCTTGGACTATGGAACAAATTACGTGTTCTTTGAATTACAGAATTCGAACTAGATGTTAAGTTGAATGAATGCATGGAAAATATTTTTTTTCTAAATTGCATATTTTTTATGATTATCGTTATTGAAATGGGTCTAACAACTCATCGAGAAACATAGTTCAAAAGCAGGAAAAATTCACTCGACTTTCTAAAATAAGTTTAATTGCGATGCAAAGTAAAGCTCTGCAAGAATGAGCAATTTTCACAATTTTGCCCACCACATCACGTTGTGTTGAACACCCAAGTGTATGACGTCAGCCTCCTTACGTGGAAAAAATCTCGACCTGAAACTTCAAAGGGCCGCTCGAAAGTGCTTTCACTTATGCGTTTACTTCTATACGGTGGTAATGATATATTAGATCTACATTTTTCTCGTTGTCTTTCATACACATTATATACAGGACTCACCATAGCTAGAAAGACTGCATTCTATTCAACATATTGACAGTGTCAAATCTAACAGTTCTGGAAAAATTAATGGGTATGACATGAGTAAAGATTCAGAATCGCGAAAATTCTTTCGTTCGTATAATACTCGAATAATAAAAGGCCCAAAACCAACGTCGTATTCATTCTTCCTATTTTACGATTTTCTCTCCACCTGGAAGTGGAGGATGTCAGTTATGTGTTCGAGAAGAGCACATAGTGTATTAGACGCATGGGCATTTTTTCAAATATTTTGAATGATACAGGAAATCAGTGTTAATTTATCATAATTACTTGAGTTCGGAATAAACCCGAACGAATAAATGGTGGAGTTAGAAAGTTACAATCGCAAATTTTTAGTGACTAGTGTGACAGATGGAATGAGTTTGCAATATAACATTTTCGTGTCTAACTATTATTTTACAAATGGCGCCCTTTTTTGACAAGCACTTTCTGAAAAAATTATTTTTTGACGAATCTAACGATACTAATTTATTTGCGATTGGATTAAAAATAAGAACATAAATCAAATATAACTAAGAAAAATACTGGATAATGATTTATCTACTTTTGTCAAGTGTGCCATGGATAATAGTTTATTCACTTTCACTGTAGTAAATTTTCAAAGTGCATTTTTCTTGTTCAAGACACATTTCAGCTCGTTCAATTGTTTCTCTCAACACGTTCGTAAAATTTGAGGCGTTATACTTCTGAAGGCCGTAGAATTATTTCTCCTGAGATTTCAAGAGTGGCTGGAGGGGATGCATTGTAAATCTTTTCTTCAACATATCCCCAAATAAGGAAATCGAGCACAGTGAGATCCGGTGAGCGGGCAGGCTACCGTACTGGGCCATTGGTTGCAATAACTTTATTATTAAAATGCTCTATTAAGTAATTGAGAACTTTTCTAGTATTATCTTGTTGGAAGTAAATTCGTCGTAAAACTGCTGAACATAGATTATTAGATGATCCTCAGCTACTAGCTCAGAATTGACGCCAAACCTTCTTGATAATTGCTCTTTCTCTCTCTCTCTCATTCATGTTGATTTTGTTGGGCCCAGTACCGAGTATTTTGTTTATTGAACATACCATTATTTGTAAATCATGATTCGTCGGAAAATAGAATAAAGGTGATGAAATTTGGGTTATCTATGATTTTGAAGCAGCCAATCACAAAATACTACCAGTCTAACGCCATCGTCAGCATAAAATGTTGATATAACGATATTTAAATGCTAGATATTCGTGCTTTTTCAGTATTTTTCTTGCCGATTCGTGATTATCTGCATTTCTTGACTAATTTATTCAAAGAAACCGTTTAATCAACCTCAACCATAGCGAGAACGTCAGTCTATTCATTTATAATGAACCTCTGTTTCGCCTCTCGATTTTCTTCTTGCCTTAAACGATTCTCAACATACGAAAAATACTGATGGGCTGGATGTTACCGATTGGGATCTCTGAGCATACAACCCAGCAGCATTCCTAGAATTTCTACGACATTCTCCAAATATTAATAACATATCCATTTTTACACTGAGTATACATCATTTTGAGGAAAAATTAAAATGATATTCAACGAAAATTAGGAAACTTTTAGTGTCTGCTCATAAAGCTTATGTCACTGTCATTAACTAAGTTAGTGTTTTGTTTTCCAAAGAAGACTTGATAAAAATACTATGCATCACGGCTATCCATGGCACACTTGACAGAAGTAAATAAATGATTATCAGTATTTTCTCTAGTAATATTTGAATTATGTTTCTCAATCCAATCGCAAATGAATAAGTATCGTTAGATTCGTCAAAAAATCCTTTTTCGGAAAGTGCTTGTCAAGAAATTGTCGCCATTTGAAAAATTATAATAAAACACGAAAATGTAATTTTGCCAACTTGTCTTATTCCTATGTGTCATACTAGTCATTAAAACTTTGCGAATGTAACTTTCTGACATCACCTGAGGTCCTCAGATTAGTTTGCGTCCACCTAGATGCAATATTAAAAGTGACTCTAAAAAAAAGAAGTAGGCGTAAAAACTTTCAAAATGTCACATTCTAATCCAGAATTGTCTCAGAAATCCAAAAATGTTACAATATACAGAGTGTTACATTTGAAAATTCAATATCGGAGCCATTTTCGGTGGTTGGTTGGTTGGTTGAAAGCTGACGAGCCAGAGACAGGGTTGGCACTTAGCTTCCCTTGACACTGCGACCAGCTGGGGTCTATTGTATCACTCTGTCGTCAGTGGTTCCTCATTCAAACAGGTTTGTGCCTTCAATTAGGTTTAGAAGCCTGTTGATAAGGTTCTTCGGATTCATGCCTGTTTCCGGGCTGATCTCTCCAAAGGTTCTGTGTCGCCTACTACTAGGGCGTCACAGTCGAAGATAATATGAGAGGCTGTTTCCTCCTCTTCATCACATAACCTACACTCCACGGTTTCCCTGCGTACTCCCATGGTGTTTAGGTGTTTTCTCAGGCCGCAGTGTCCAGTCAACAGACCTATTATTATACGAGCCTTCGTTCTGTTCAGGTTCAGAAGTTCAGCCGTCAGGGTCCGGTTTGGATGCCCTACCATGACTTTGCTGTGTATTTGCCCGACAGTTTGATCCCAATATTGTTGGTGTCTTCTTTTTATCCACTCGTCGATCAGGGCCTTGCAACGGTTTTTGCTAATCCCATGTGCAGGTTCTGGCCCTGTGAATAGCGTTTCAGATGCTTGTCTAGCTAGCTGGTCCGCTTTGACGTTGCCTTCAATGCCTCTATGACCTGGCACCCACATCAAGTGACCTTGTTGTGTTTTGCCAGCTCAATGAGGTTCTGGAGGCAGTCCCAGACCAGTTTGGACTTTATCTGTATGGAGTTGAGTGCTTTGATAGCACTTTGACAGTCAGATAGAATGTAGATGTGATTTGACAAAATCACTCGACCTTTGGTATCGTGATTTTGTCATGTCAGTTTTTCTCGTAAAATTACTGATTGGCAAAATTATTTCGTTACAAAAAGAAATTCATCCGATAAAAAAAAAGCTCTTGTGTTTTTACTGTTGACAAATGCACAAGTGGTTTTTTCACTTATTCATTTGTTTATCAATTATTGCGGTGTTGGTTGCCAAAATAAATACAGTTTGCATTGATATGTTTCTAAATTTCTTATTCATTAAATTGTACTGCCGAATTTCACTCGATGTTTATATTTATATCGGGTGAATTTGTGTTGTTCAAATTCTAAACTGTTTCCTTCAGCAATTTGACTCGAAAAACTGTCAACCTAAAAACGCTCCACCTTCGGTGTCGCGTTTTTAATAGTTGATAGTTTTTCTCGTCTGATTGCTAGGCAACAGTTTCTCATTAAACAACCCAAATTTACCTGATAAAATATAAACTCTTGTGCAATTATAAGTGATAATATTCTATCTAGAAAATTGCCGCGGGAATTATTTGAGGTATTTTTTTTTTAATAATCTAGCAACGTATATTTTTAATTTGACATCTGTCATCAATTCGCATGAAAAGTGAGGAATGAATCAAAACCGGCTTAGCATTTTGCATCATTGTGCGAGAAAATGTGTTTATGATCGTAACATCAAAACATAATCATAGAATACCACACGAGAGTTCGATAAAGTAGAAAGTAATTCTCCAGATTTTTACCACAAACTTGTTGCTATTTGGCGCCCGTTGGACTCTCGTGTCTATTGCCTGGCAACAAGTTTTCGAAAATTTGACGAATTATTTTTATTTTATTCTCACTCTCTTGTGATATTTCAACTGAAATTATTAGATTTCTCAAAAACAAATGTGTATCAAGCTTTCCCCCTTCGCAATATTCGTAAAAGTAATTTTCAAATTAATTTGTAGATCAATGAGCTTCATTACCATACCAAACTGCAATAATCGAATAGAATAATCTGAGAAAATTTTCATATTTCCCTCAGTAATCCTTAAAAACTAAAACATAATCGAAAAGAAAAGGCTTGAGAGTTCGTTCACATGCAATGAAGCTATGATAACCCACCAAGAAAGTCTTCATAGTTACGTCTCCAACAATGTACCGACACTCACATGTGGGTTTGTTTGTTTTTCTTTTCGCGACGACCTTCAGAAGGAATGTTATAGTCTCAAGGTAGTCTGGCTGATCAGTCGTTGCCCCAAGCCTCAAGGGATCCTTAATGATTCACTGCCGTATATTCGCAACACTACCTGTTTTTTTAAATTTGCACAAAAAAACAAACATTGGTTCATCAAACCCATCACGGATAGTTATAATTATTACGCAAGTAGACATATCAATATTTGGGGCAATGAGAGTTTGATATTATGTTTTGAAAATTGATCTCCAATTAGGGAATAGAAGGCGGCATAAGTGGGGGCAATTTTCCAAGGAAAGTTGTACTTTTATTCTCGTTTCCTATGATATTTTAGATTGTGCTTCAGAAAGATACTCCAAATTCAAAGAAAATTGCAAATGTATTCAGTATACAGCAAAATCCTGTTTTCCCCTAGTTTGTCATTCGGATCCTGAATGCTAGATGTCACCCACTTCGTGGTAATCCTGAATATAAGTGACATTTGGAATAAATGAAATATAAATTTTTATCATCCAATAAATGTATCTATTGAATTAATGTGATTTTTTGTGGAGGAACAACGTTTGTTGACATGTTTTTCTGGGTAACCTTCCACAGTCTGAAAATGAAAATATATAGTGTAGAAAAGACAAACTAATTAGTTCACCCCGATAAGTTACTGCGTTCCCCAAATTATATTTCCTATAGAAAAATTATTCAGTTTGTCAGTAACTTGTCGTTTGCTGAATTTGCATAAAAAATTGTAAAAATTTCTTTTTCTCTATATAGTTTTGGATTGACGTTTCGGGGACTATATCTGCCCCCGTTCTCAAAGTCTTCTAAATCTCCTTCAATTGTTTGAATACTTTGGATTTTTCTCGTGCATAGTCTTTTTCGCTTTTTCAAATTCGTTTACCCTTTCTACACTTGTATATATTTTCCTGATTATATTTTCTTTTCAGACTGTGGAAGGTTACCCAAAAAAACAAGTCAAGAAATGTACCTATGTTTCGCAACTTCATTTGAACCCAAACTAAACCATTATTCGTATATTTTGTGAGTGGATTATATCTTGTTTGAATTAACTATCATTTTATTTGCGATTGGTGAAAGAAAGAAGTATAATAGTCATCTATTTGTACCTACCGCAACAATAACCATTAACGATTTTAATTTGAAAAATCAAAATTTCTAGCTTTTCTGAAATGAATAAAATTCAGTTCGTAAAGTGTTGCCATGACGACACTTTACGGACAAGAAGTTTTTGGGTGACCATTGCTGTGTTGTAGGGTGCACAAACACGCATGCATCCTCGAATAAGAAATTTTATGGTTTTTCTACCGTGAATTACAAACGTGACCAAAGGGAAAAATGTATACTGGAAGTACGAAGAGTAAAGTGAGTGGAAAGTCTGTTATTTTTGTGAACTAATTAACAACTAGTATTACTGTTTTGTTAAAATTTATTGACAAATTGCAATAAATGCTTTATTGATATTGACTTTGTACGGTATATACTTGGAAATTTCATAGTCAATTCATGATTCTTTTGCACATATTTGGGTTGAAAAACTGGTGACATTGATGTATTCGAATGTATTTTCACATTGATATGAACAATTAATTTTTTTATATTATTAATTACAGTTATATAAAAAAACATGGATGGAACATAATTTTGTTCATTTAATACTCAATACACATTCAAAATGTTTTTTCAGTCAAATTATGACAGTAAACGAACAATATGAAAAATATGTGGAAATGTATGTATGTAAAAAACAATATTTTCAATATATTCATTTATATTTCTTTCATATTTGATAATATTTCTTCGATAGTTTTGTATTTGTGTAAATTACTGCAACATTAGACATGCAAGTTTTTATAAAATTTTATCAATTGTTTGTGAAAGTATTCATTCACCTCTAATTCGACAGAAAACTCATTTATTGTCGCTGCTACTTGGCTAATCACTTTCGCATGTATGCTGGAATGATCGGTTTCTTCACTTCCCGCACCTGACACACGTGAGCCGATCGCACTAATGCTGCTGCTGTTCTCACAGACTGATTCTCGAAAATAATGTGCCTTGTAATGTGTGAAAACCCAGTTACAAGCACTTGCTCCATCACGAGTATAGAACACTTTTCAATAAGGTGATCGCAGTTTCAATTCGAAGTTTATATAGTCGGAATCACAATGCAACCGCAGTTTTTACGTTTGTAACAAACAAATTCAAACTGTTGAACTTCAAATACACTATGTTTATCAAAGAGGCAAATGCAGATAAGTTGCTCTATGTGTGCTAATTCGCCCGATTCCGCCACTGCGGCGCCACTCCAAAGGATACATATCTTGATGGAGAGTGTAGCGGAAGAACCCATATAATGATGAAGCAATGAATCATAGGGCGCAAGACAACACTCCACTCCAAAAAATGAAATCTGGTACATGCCCCCAGACGCAATTTCGAAAGAGTTGAGCTCTGTGAAAGAGTTTACTACAAAGCTAAGCTGCAAAACTGAGTGAGATTGAAACATCATGTCGGAGCTGAACAGGAACGTCATCGAATGGTAAACAGATAGATCTAAAACAGAAGAAGGAATTGGAATGGGAGTATAATGTCTCAGAACCAAATGCTCTGGAAGTTTCCAAACATTTTCAAGAAACTACCGCAGACAAAATATCATCATCCTGTTTGATAGCCAGGGAGCCATCAATGCGCTGAGCTTTCACGTAATCAGCTCAAATAGTCTGGGACTGCGACTCCTATGAACTCAGAACTGGAAGAGATCCACTGATTTTGTCACTCGAACGAATCCCTTATACCAACAGGAATCCAACAGGCATCTGTCGACTGATGAGACACTTGAAGAAACTAAGATTAGTGGAGGAACTAGAGTGCCAATTCTGACCCTACTTGAGAGTGCCCTTTACCTTCAACTTCCCCAGAATAATAGGTTTGGAACATGAGCTATAAAGCGGACACCATAGATCTCATGGGTCGTAAAGTAATTATCCACATAAAACATATTAGCCGTATCTCACTTATTCTACATTTGATCGATAAAGACATATCGTAAATGTTTGAATTTATATTGTCCAATAGTGGTTGATATTGGAGAAACAACAGACGTATACTAATAATATTGGTGGAGTATTTGCCAACCACTTCCGAATGTATATATTCAGTGACAAAATTATATCAAATCGTCAGGTGGAATACTTTTCTGAAACGATGCATGCAATGTGTATACTCACAGGGACGTACAGCTCTCATATATTGCCGATGAATTTTCCGAATTGACTAGTGCAGTTTTTCAAAAAACAACTTTATTCACAATCCAAAACTTTCCCAACTAGTGAAGCACGTGCATTGCAACTGATATTCCATTGCCATGCACTGGCTATTTATATACTCGTAGATGGGCGAAAACAAACAGGAACTTTAACTGGATTCAACAAAGTCAAAAATAATAAGCATAAGTCTACATTAAGGATTTCAGAAAAGCTTTGATTCTGGAATTCAAATCACCAAGAACTAACTTTAACGGATGCAGTTGGCTTGATGTTTGTGTAGCATTCAGGGGGGGTCAACTTTTTTACCATGGGAATAAATCCTTGTTAATTCAAAAAAACTGATAGAGAGGACTTATATATTTGGAAAATATTCTTACTTATACAAGACGTTTTATAGTTATTCTGTGAACTCGAAGGTCAGGTTGAAATTATTGGCTCCTTTTCGCTTTCAGTTATCGGCTCAAAACATATTCTATACAATTAACAATTATACTAAAAATTTCACTATTATTGCATAGAAAAATAATTTCCAACGATCGGAGATGTTCCTCTCATATATTTTTGGAGCAAGAAATATTATTTATTTGAAGTAAATAATATGTAGGTATCTTCTTGATGAATACTACTCAGTACTTTCAACATTTATTCTCACACTTTCATCTTTTTTATTTTTGTAATCAATTTTTGTTCCGTCTTGCATTCCCTCTTAGATACAACCCAACTGTATTATTATAACATGAAAAATTCTATTGGATTTAGGATATGAAAGCGAAACTGCCATTTGATCCCAACCAAATATGAAGTTGTATAAATTACCAACTCAATGAATGAATGAATACCAATATTAAATAAATATAAAAACAAAATGAAATCATAATATTCTAGAATTCATAGAATATTGCATTTGAAGTGTAAGATTTAGATAAAAATTTATACATGCGTACACACATACGTACACACACATTCAAACATTCACATAATACAAAACATATAATGTTCAATAAATATGATATGGTGCAGCACCAATGATTGGGTTACAAGTTGATGACAGTGAGAATAAGGTATCTTTATATTACATGACAACAGTACGAAATATATTCAGTACCTATTTTATAATTGATGTTAAAAGGTTAGAGAAAATATAAAATATGATAAATATTAACCTGTTTCAACATGAGATGTAAGTGAATGGTGTAGCGGGAATTTGGGTGGGTATAACAGGTATATTACGCTACTATTATTTACGGGGATATTTCATGCGCAAGAAGGATCAATGTATGGCAACTTGGTGCAGGTTTGAAATAAGTGTGATTGGTCTATAGTTTGGAACTTAATTTTTTTGGTTCCTTTCCATAAACTGGTTCAATAACCTTCAGTTTTTTAGAAAATTTTCTGTTTCTATACTGTATTTATAATGTTGGTCAGGGTAAAATGATATATCTGTTTTCATATCTTTCAAGGATTCAGCTCTGATTTCATCGAAACCGTGCGTTTTATTCATTTTTGGAGATGATATCGTTCCAATAATTTATATTTCTGTTGTATGTTTCGAGAATGTCGAATGAGTAAAGAGTATCTTCTCCCCTGAAGAAGTATCTTCTATACTCCCTAATTCTGATTCCAATATTTTTTATTTTTCCAAAAAATCCTTTACAGTCTCAGGACTTTGATGTCGTTTTGTGATTGGTCCACACGAGTTTAAAAGGGAAAACATTCTCAATTGAATATTCAATTGAGAATGTTTCCCTTTTCAACATGAATAACCCACAAGAGGTTATCTTGAAGATAGTGACTAAAGTTTATGTTTCAGTCGCAGATGATTTCAATTCCGATTTTATGAACTTCCTGTTCATATTTTCAAATAAATCAACTATTTATAATGTTTCGATAGCTTTTATATTGTTTTTTCGCAAAAGTAGGTTATTGGGTCTCTTTACGAAGATTTTATATTTATCTATCTTTGGTATTGATATCACATGATACATTGTTTGCGTTTAATGTTTCCGTGTTTTATCTTAGATGTTTTCGTTGAATTTCGTGATCAAATTTTTCAATAAATTAGGTTGAGGTTCCGTCGATATTTGTGAGTGGGTATTAGACCAACCATATCGAGTAATTATTTTGTAAAGATGTGTTATCAGTGTACGGTATTTTGTTTCTGAGCCTCATTTTCCTCGTGATTTTTGAAGGGTGTTTAACAATCATGATGTTATAATCAGTTATGGCACTTTTCAGTAGGAAAGGTGATATTTCATTCGATTCAGTGTTCATGTGATCAACGCATGTATCACTTTATTGTCTATATTTATAACGGAATGATAGTAAATTCAGATCAGAAGTTTTTCAAATATTTCGTAAAGATCCATTTTCAATGAGATATTCAGGTTGATATATTTTTAATACATTAGAGGATATTCGCGAATATTTTTAAAATATGTTTTCTTCTTTTGAAGGCGGAAGGTAAAACCTGTTGGATGAATGGTTTTTCCATCAACTTTCAATGTGATTTGAGTCGGTTTAACACCTATATATGAATTATTTGATAATTGTAGCATATATTTTGTAGAACGTAGATAATAATGCCATCGCATTCATTGATTTTTCCTCGTTATACATATAATATAGCCATCTAATTTGAATATATTTGAGTTCACAAAGATAGATTTCTGGATCACTCAGATTTTTTGTAATACTCCTTATGTTTTATTGAACAATGTTAAACTTGTAATTTTCATTTTCTTCTTATGATATGCACTTATCAAAGTATGTATATTATCCACTTTTTTAATTTCAATAAGTTTATATTCATAGTCTCTAATATATAGATTCATATAACATACACGCGAATATATTTTTGTTGGCAATTGAATGATATTATGATGATAACAACAACAATGTTACAATAAGGTGATATTAAAAGTTTTCAGTAAGTGAATAGAGGAGAGAGGTATTGAGATCGTTGGATATATGTTTTTGCGTGTTTAGTTTTTTTCTGACTGTTTTTTTGGTATTTCCCCTCGTTGGGCTATATAACTTCTCATTACAAATTTTACCAGGAAATATCGAAGTTTCAACCTGAATTAGTTCCAAACGAGTGAGAGCAGTTTCTTCTTTTGTAAAAATTCGTGAATTCAAGATGGGACGTGTTTTGTTATTATGGCCTAATTCCATTCGAAATTGGTATGTGGGTTTTTTGGGGTCGGAAATGATCAATTTTCGTAGAATCTACTAGATGGCGGTTTTAATGAATGAATAAAAATATTGAATGAAAATTATTGAACAAAGCACTAAAAAGGAAAAATTAAATTTTCAACTGTTTGACCTAGGTTTTCAGTGAGTAGCAGATTCAAAAGCTTGCTGTGAATATAAAATAAGTATAACCTAGGTCAAACAATTGCAGTTTTTTTTCCTTTTCAGTAAATTTCTATAAAAGCTTGTCTTAATTTTTTTTATAATTTTTTTAATTTATAAAGAGATATTCTTTTATGTGAACCAAATATTGTCGAAATCGCCTTTACATCATTAATCATATGTATATTTTGCGCTTTACAAAGAAAGATCAATATTTTGTTTATTCTGCAGAATGTGCAAGTCGCCAACATGTTGATCGATTTTGATGAGGCGCAGTGTTGCTGAATTCGTATTAAAATCCAAAGTTCCACTAATTGTGTTTGTTTTGTCCAGGTACTTCTCATAACTTGTGGTGCCTTTGTTATATGGTCAGGTCACTCATCAGGGATTACAAAATTGAAAATTGAGAAAACTTCTTTTTGAAAAATAAAAGAGATTTTTCAAAATCATTTTAGCATACATTTTTCAATGTGTCATATTTTTTTCCATGGAATAATTACTGATGAATGACTCAACCGTATGGAAAGAGGCACATCAACTTCCTCAAAATAACTTATGCAGCTATGAATACTCGAAAATCGGCTTGAATCATTTCTAGAAATTTCGTAATTTTTACTCTTCTGCTCAGATTCGGAAAATGTTAGAAATAAAAAATTAAAGGTTAGGATTGGGAAAAAAGTGATGTTTACAAGGAGGTTTCAAATTGCCTTCTCTTCACTCCACTACGTAAACACCGTATCGTATGGATGCCACGATGACGAATTTCCAGGAAAAGATATGGGTTTATATATTTCATCAATAACATTCAACGTAACTGTTCAATTATAAACCTATGGTAATTTTTTTTATTTCATAATGAGATGAAATCCGTTTAAAGAAATTGTTAACGTAACCAATTCCATAAAAAGGTATAACACAATCGATTGGGTATATGTTGAGAAAAAATTCTACGATATAACCAAAAAAACGAATACTTTAGCTGATGAGATTTTACCACCTTTCCTGAAATTTCAAAGATCGGTTATTGAGGGAATCCTTTCATTCGAACGAATGAAAGAAACCAAGAATTCGCGTGATATAAAGAATCCAGACCAAGTATTCCAATATCTTCAGGGAAAAGGGGTTATTATTGCGGAATTGCCATTATTGAACTTCAATAGGATTAGAGGAGGAATGTTATGTGTTTTTCCTAGCCTTTTCTGATGATTTGACATTATATTGTATTGCAGGCACATGTTCATGAGTTAAAATGGTAATTTCAGTATTGGAACAATATTGTAAACCTACACACACACATTACCTTATTACTTTGGGGGTAATGTATTTAAATGAATACAGAAAAAATACCCAGAAAATTACAGTATTGTCGAAGGTAATATAATAAATGCTAGGGATTTTATCGCTCATAAATGTTTCAAATTTTCAAATGAGCATTTTGCCTGAAAATTTGACTGAGTGCGAGTCTTATATCTGATTTATCCACGGAAGCGAAGCTTGAGTGTTTTAATCTTTGAAAGTTAAATTTTCTAGAGGCAAGTTGCTCGAGGGAAAATTCATGGGATAAAATCGTCTGCACGAATCATATTCGATGGGATTATTACTCGAAACACATTGAACTCGATAAAAATTCAGAACTCCCCATGTTCTACTTGAATTACCAACAAGAAAAATTACAATTCTTCTCTCGTTCCAAAATCCAAGGAATCGTTTCGAATACTTATCGCTCTGTGAAATGTTTTTCCTGTGAAAATCATTGAATCTACTCATTAATGCCAAATAAGCCTCATCAGATTATATTACTTTTCTAGATACCATTAGAAAAGTAAACAATGAACACACCCACTTCACTAAATAAGTTTCACTAAAAAGGGTTTACAAAACCACGACACGTGTTTCGCTATACAGTTGCTTCCTCAGGTGGAAATAATACCAACTCAACAATGAATCATGTTCGATAATCAAGGCAGATGAATCTAATTAAGAATTTCAAGGATATTAAGGATTATCCAATGGTTTTAGGACTAAGACTAAGTGTAATGAAGCTTATATCCATTACCTACTTAATCTTGTGTGAAACAAATTTAACAAAGGAGAATTATTTGAGTTGATCTTGTTATCAAGCAAATATTGTGACTTTTTAATTAATTTCCAAACCTTCTGGAATGTTGAGTATTTAACCTTTCTTTTCCATGTGTAATATTTCTAAATCCTTACCAAACAATGTTTTTGTCGAAAGATGAGTAGCAAAATTTGAATTTGTTTTTCCATTGACGAAACAGTTCCTATGTTCTGATAATCGTTTTTCAAGTGTCTTGCCTGTTTGGCTCATGATAACTTGGGCCATAAGTTGATTTATATACCCCAGATTCATCACATTTCCCAGTTATATATATATATATATATATATATATATATATATATATATATATATATAAATATATATATATATATATATATAACGCATCAAATTATAGATAGTGACACCTATAATTTGTGTGTTGAAGCTTAGACCTGTTATCGTGGAATTCTAATGACACAAAATTTCGTGCACATTAATAGGTCAACAACAGATGTCAGCATAGGCCAATCCACGACACCAATAGTGCGTTCTGAGTAACGCAAAATAAATAACGAGAATAAGAGAAATTTGTTACGAATCCAAGGGAGCCCCCCATCCGCCAACAGCTGTTTCATGGTTTCCCAATCATCAGGACGGCTTGTGGTCTCTTTCAAATTCGTATCAAATATCTCATAGTGCTAATACCTACCGGCAAGTACAAAAATGTGAAAAGCATCAAATTATAGATAGTGACACCTATAATCTGTGTGTTGAAGCTCAGACCTGTTTATATATACATATATATATATATATGTATATATATATATATATATGTTGTTTTTGCGTAGGAAAGTAGTAATTTTCTTGGCAGGATGGCATAAATATGTATTCACTTTGAAATTGTGTTTTTCGTTATGAATAGGAAACACTTCTCGGATAGCTATTCTATAAAGTTTTCTTGAAATAATATTATCCATAAAATTTGAACTATAACCGTTATTAATAGCAATTCCTTTAATTATGTTGAATTTTTTATTGAAATCTCCTTCTGAAAGAGGAATATTGAATAATCTATGTATCATACTGTCATATGCGGCTAATTTATGTTGATATGTATGCGTTCTGGTACTCTGTATTGTCTGTATGAGAA
>JAFIRS010004328.1:0-57500 GCA_018342105.1 Gonioctena quinquepunctata | reverse complement strand
TGACACAAGCTTCGTTATATATTACTAGCTGACCCGACAGACGTTGTCCTGTCCAATGTCCGCGTAGAATTCCTTTTTTTCTATGTTTTCCTTTATGTTGTTCCATCTAGATCATGTTTTTGACTGTTTCCGCTTCCTTTTGTCCCGTTATCTCGTTTTCCCGTCATTCCTGTTATCCCGTTCCCCGTTATTCCCTTATCCTGTCATCCCGTTATCCCGTTTTCCCTTTTTTCGTTATCCCTTTATTCCCGTTATCCCGTTTTCCTGTTATCCCATTTTTTCTTCATCCCGTTATCCCGTTTTCCCCTTATCCCCTTATCCTGTCATCCCGTTATCCGGTTTTTTCGTTATTCCGTTATTCCCGTTATCCCGTTTTCCTGTTATCCCGTTTTTTATTTATCACGTTATTCCGTTTTTCCGTTATTCCCTTATCCTGTCATTCCGTTATCCCGTTTTCCCTTATCCCGTTTCCCCGTTATCCCGTTTTTTTTTATCTCGTTATTCCCGTTATCCGTTATCCCGTTTTCCTGTTTTCCCGTTTTTTCTATAAAATGAAAATAGGGGTTGATCGTAGTAGGATGAAAATTGAGAGTAATATGACAAAATAAAAATAAAAATCTTGCCAAAAAATAGGGGTTGATCGTAGAAGGGTGAAAACTCACGGTTGTATGTATTTTTGAATGCTGTATCATAAAAAAATAAAAACAGAAAATTTTGTCCAAAAAATAAAATAAAAAAATTAGGGGGGGGCCACCCTTAACATATAGGGGGATGCAAAATAGATGGTGACCGATTCTCAGACCCACCCGATATGCACACAACATTTCATGGGAATCAGTCAAGCCATTTCGGAGGAGTTTAGCTACAAACACCGTGACACGAGAATTTTATAGACTTAGCTCACGATATTCAGAGTAGCAAATCAAAATTGTATGGGAAACCAGAGTAAAATTAGATACATGGGACATCTCTCTCTTGTCATCATAAGAAGTTTTTTATGTCAAGACAATAAAATATTACTATATTTCTTCTTTCGTTCGTATCGATTAGCTTTACAAGTCATATCGGAAAACAACATTGGAATTTTCTCAAATTCATAGTTGAACTTTATAAATAATTATTAGTTCTTATCTTCCAAATGGATATTGAGATTGAGACCCAAGAAAGTACTGTCTGAATCCTTATATACTTTCGTTCAATAGCTGAGTGAAATTTCGTATCCCCATACATCAAGTATATAATTAAGGCAATGTCTCGTCATCATTTTGAAAAACTCTTTTGGCATTATTCAAAAAAGATCACATTCAAAAAATATTACGATAAATATATTGAGAACTGAGGAATTTTCATCCATATTCAAAAGATTTTTGAAAATAGGAACGGATACAGTTGCCGAAACGTCAAGAGTTTATTGAGAAGTATCTCTTAATTCGATAATTTTTGCAGATTGGCAAAACTTATCGAGGCGAAGTAATTTCTTGCCCTTCTACACTTGTATAGATTCTCTGATCCATTCAATTTTGTTCTCAGATTGTAGAAAAAACAATCCCAAAGAAGTGTCAAGAATGTAATAGTATAATTTCATCACCATGACTAAAAAACATGTTTATATAACCACAATGATACCCTTTTCAACATAAAATTAATGATCGGAATCTCCTGAGAAAAATAATTTGGATTAACGCCTACTTTTGGAACCAAAAAAGTATATACGTATGTATGTATATACGTTGTCATTAGTAGCCTGAAATCTATATCAGTACCTGTTTCATCTGGTGTCCCACAGGGGTCACACCTGGGTTCACTTCTACTCAACATTTCCATAAATGACATATACGAGTGTATCTAGAATATCAAATTTTGTCTTTATGCTGAGGACCTGAAACTCTATATGACGGATTCAAAATCCATCGATTACTTCAAATTCCAAACTGATTTCGACCGAACGGAACAACCTTCAACTGAACATAAAAAAGAGTGCTACAGATAAGGTTAACTAGAAATACCTCACCAGTTCTCGAAGACCTTGAATAAGGTAATTACACTATAAAATGTGTCAAAACCCTAAAGGATCTGGGCATTGTTCTCGATGCAAAACTTGAGTTCGATAAACACTTGAAAAGTACTGTACAACGAGCTCTCAGAAACTCAGGGTTTATTCTCAGAGTCACAAAGGACTTTTCCAATTAAAACATATTTTTGTATAAAACAATTGTGAGACCTCTGTTGGAATTTTCTTGTGTAATTTGGAATCTGTTTTATAACTGTTATATAGGAAGAATTGAGGGAGTTAAGGAAGGACTTGTTTGTTTCGAACTACAGATTCGACAGGAGCCGCCACTATCACACATACGAAATTAATATTGAATGTCATCGACTAGAGGAGCTATCACTCAGAAGTCAATATTTTGACGTTGGTTTGATTTACAAAATCTCAAACAATCTGTTCGATTCCTTCAGTTACCATGAATATATTGGTCTTAATCGTACCGAATACAATATTAGATACAGACCACTCTTGGTAACACCACGAGGCATCACAAACTCCCTTTCGAACTCACCACTCATCAGATCGTGTTAAACTTTCAACTACCTTTGTTCAGTTGATCCGTATTTAGATTTGTTCTAATCAATTTCATTTCCAAATTTCAAAAATGATCTCAGATTCATTCTAGTTGCATAACTTGCATGAAATGATTGTTATATAAAACTTTTGCTCAGTTTATATGTTAAGATTCGAGTTATTATATTGAATAACAAAATGTTACTTTATACCACCATGTACTCTTGCAGTATAGATGACCATATAACTTGTGAATTATGTACCACACTCTATAATAGAGCTGGG
Source organism: Gonioctena quinquepunctata (assembly GCA_018342105.1). NCBI lineage: Eukaryota > Metazoa > Arthropoda > Insecta > Coleoptera > Chrysomelidae > Gonioctena > Gonioctena quinquepunctata. The sequence continues at coordinate 54,652 of JAFIRS010004328.1, read as the reverse complement.
AAAACCCTGCTTGTTTAGTGGTCTCTAAACTGAAATAAATAAATGAATGAATAAATAAATGAATAAACTCACCCTTTTGATTTCTTCCACAGATATTGCCCCTGAAAAATTGAAAACAAATCATTAGTGTTTTTGTTGGACTCAACACAAAATGGTGAATGATATGAAGAGAGTGAAACATGCCTAATTCAAAATTGAATAGAATTAGTTCGCAGCACCTGATTCACTGAAACTTATTGCATATAAATGCAGAGGAAGATGCGGGGCTTCATGTAGTTAAAAGCGGACTCAAATGTTCCACTATATGTAGTATTCGAGTGGCCAAACGTGCGAAAATGTGCCACGACAAATACACAAATTATGAGATTCAAGTGACGACATCTTTTTGGAACATGAAACAAATGAAATTAAATGTGAAGCACTGGATCAGAACCAGGCCTATCAAAAATTAGGAGATTATGTGAAAAAATATTCAAATAAAAATAGCAATAACATTCATGATTGTTAAAAAAAAAATTACATTATTTTTCAAATCATTCCTAGCTTTCCTCCGGGCTTTAAACCCCCCAGTCGTTCTTAAACAATCTTCTTCTCAAGTTCCCCCTGTAAATCAATCCACACTTCTCTCGAATTCACCCTGACAATTGTCCTTCATCCCTTTATCACCTTCGCCTATCTCCAACCCTCTCCTGGTCTCCGTTTATCGTGCCTCAATTTTTTATCCCTGCCAATGACCTTTCATATAACAACAAAATCTTTCGGAAATCATGTCTCTGCTACTCTCCATTGTTTTTGTTCCTTACCTCAGTCTCATCGTATGTTAAGAATTTCCGTTCAGCTGTCTCAACTACTGTGCAAAAACTATTATAAATAAGAAAAAAAGTTAGAAAAAAAATTTGTAGACAAATTTGCGCTCTACATCTTTCAATATAACTATTTTTTATTCTTCACGTAGGATCAATTGTTTTTGAGTTATTCCCAGAAAAAGCATGCGTTCCAACTTTGACTCAAAAACTCGCATAAATAATGACTCAACAGAAAAAATATTCAATTATACTCAGGACCGACCCCCCTATCATGTGGGACAGAAATCGCTACAGTGACCTCAGGCAGAAAAAAAAAGCAATGCCGTTTGGATTAATGATAGATTGAAAAAATGCAACTATAAATAAAACCATTGTTACGATTTTTCTAATTAAAAATTGAACACAATTGGTCGGAAATGTTTTATTCAAGAAGATTGATTTATACGTATTCTTTCATACATATATCGGTCGTACAAAAAATAGTATAAGCTTCACGAACGGTAAGGTTCACTGGTTTCAGACAATATTGGAAAATGCGCTCAGTCTCCAAACATTAACATCAACCAGTAAACCATCCTTACCGTTCTTGATACCCAATATATTATTACGAAATAACAATTGAACCAGTAAACCGTGTGAAGAACCATCGGATAATTTTAAGAGCAAGGTTAGTTTCCATAGATATGGTAGATACTTTCGTAAAAACTTGACTCAAACGTACAAACTTTTGAAACTCATCTGGTAGGCTACCAATTTTCAGTAATAGAGAATCTGGTTGAACTTCAAAACATTTATTGCCCCGTACGTAGAGAGCGCCTAGCCGAAAACACTATATTATTCGTTCAACAAAGTCTATAAGTCTAGCAGATGTGTCCCTTAGGAATAGCGTGCATAAATAACCTCTGCCATCAAGACAGGATCGTACTTTCCATGGCGCTAAAGAGGTCGGTAGGCTGGAGAGATAGAAAATGCTTTCTAGCTTATAGTTCCACCAGTGAGTTTTATGTATGCTTGTGGGTGTTTTTTTAAACTAAAAAAAATCAACTCGAATTTTACATGCAGGGTGATCCAGGGGTGCGTGCGAGATCCATAACTTTTTTCTATCTAGGCTATCATCGACTTGTTTTTAAATGAAAATATCTTTATTTATATACAGGATGGTCCAAAATAGGATACACAACTGAGTTTCATTTAAGTCAACTCCCCATTTATGTCACATTATTGGATTCGCCACTAAATTATCGATTTAACGTACCCGAGTTTTTCAGACTCATCTGAATTCGTTGTTGCCTGATGTCAATTTATGTATAGACCAATCAATAGAGATTTTTTCGTGACAAAAATACTACCAGGAACCGACTGTGCGATCATCCGGTTATGTTTCCAACTCCCAACTGTCATTGCTAAATTTTTTATAAACATTTAAAAGGATTTATTTTTTATCATTTTTGACTTGTTAATTGAGAACTAATGGGCAATCTCAATACTCTCAATTGTAGAGAATCAAAATGCAAAGAAAATGAGGCTTAGCACAACTAGATCGGATTATTAGTAACGGAGAAAAACCAGAAAAAATCTGCGTTTTTTTTAAATTCATAACACCAACATTTTTCAAGTTTTGAAGCAGGCTCCCAACGACATAGTAGTGATTGATATGTACTTTATGTGTGAAAAACTCAGGCACTGTTGGATTATTAGTTTTGGCATAATTGGAATTTGTTTTTTTATGCACTTTATTGCAGTAGACCTAGATACGTCATAGGTGGTCCGATTTCAGATTATCTTAAATATTTTGAGAGTTGAAGTATAGTACTATAAAATGACTATTCTCATTTTGCGTTAAAAGGCTGCGAAATAGGTGAGAAATACTTGCAAACATGACCGAAAACCGGCGAGTGCATAAAAGCGATTCGAGAGTGGGGGTAAAGCAGCATTCATAACAGGTGCAGCGCACTTTTATTACTATACATACGCTTCCCCGCGTCTGCCGCTCTGCCCCCACCACACAGCCGCTTTCACGCACTCCCTCCTTCTGGATCAGGTTTGCAAGTAATTTCTACCTGTTTTGCAGCATTTTAACGCAAAATGAGAATATACGTTTTGTAGTACTATACTTCTATTTCCGAAATCTCCGAATTTTTCACACATAAAGAACATGTTAATCCCTACTATGTCGTGGAAAGTTTGCACTTCAACTTAAAAAGTGGCAGGGTTATGAATTTTGTAAGAAAACCTGATTCTTTCCGGTTTTTTTTCCGTTACTAATAATCCGATCGAGTTCTGCTAGAGTTCATTTTCTTTGCATTTAAATTCTCTAAAATTAATCCATTGAGTTCAAGTTACAAGTCATAAGGGATAAAAAAAATGCTTTCAAATGTTTATAATAAATTTAGCAATGACAGTTGGGAGTGGGAAACATAACAGGTTATAACTACAGACCGTCTTTCGTATGATGGCACAGTTGGTTTCCTGGTAGTATTTTTGTCACAGAATCAATAGAGCAAAAATCTCTATTCATTGGCCTGTGTGAAAATAGCGTCCTGCATAGACCCACAGAGAAATGAACTTCTGAACATTCAAAATTATTCAATAATTTTTTCCATCGATTTCCTAGGAATCAGCGTGAATGCAGGCGAACTAGAGTCGATGTTCCATCGCCTACTACGATTTTCTGAAAGTGACAAATTACAAATGGCAATAACTCGACTTGTTGAAATGCAACACCCCACATTTTATATCATCATAGCGTGGCCTTTTCCAAGAGATTTTTTTCGATAAAGGGTTTGTTTGGTCTACTTTGTAAAAGAACCCCGCACCAAATACATGCGAAAATGGCTCTCAGCCAATTTTGAATTTTTTTTGGGATATTGTGGTACAATCACAAGAAGTAACACGTGCAAGTCTGAATTAGTTTCTGTCTAGTTTCGAGGTATGAATTTTAGAAAATCATAAAAATGTCTGTTTTACTAAAAGATAGTAAGGTTCACTTATCCAAAAGTATTACTTTTCAGATGATTAGTAACTGAATAACATGGTTCGAAGGTAGTCAAATAACATGTCAGTCAGTTGGTCGTTAGGACAGAAGAAACTGCCTATGATTCAGGGTGGGTCAAAAATAGCGACAATTTAGCATATTGCGCCAATCTTTATCATTGGTCCCATTAGTGAAAGTGAGAATTTTTCATTAAACATATCCTTATTGAGAGTCTTTCCTTATGACAAGAATATTTTCTTAAAAAGTTTTAACTTCCAAAACACTGATTGTTTTAATAAAAGGTTTTTTTTATACTTCATGTTTTTAACATTACTCACTTAAATCAGCCTTTTTGAGACAATACATCCGTTTTGAAGTCAAAACTACTTGAGGAAGACAAATAGTAATTGCTTCATATGACTAGCTACAATCACAAATATAAGTTGAGATCGATTTTGCACCTAATATATATATATTCGTTGATTATTCTTGAATGAACATGGTATTTGGAATATAAAAATTGAAAATTGATATTCTATAGAAAATATCATCCAATCTCATTTCTTGATGAAAGAAATATGATCTGGCGGCGCAAAATAACTGCGCCGTAAAAAATCGCATGACCATAAACTGTGTGACTATCAATGGCGTGGCAATTGACACGTTGGTATGTGGTTTTTCACCTGCTCCTCGAAAATTCGTAGTCCAGATCCATATAAGTCGTACTCTTCGCTCCGTGACGATCCCACAAATATATATAAATAGTAATTATGAACCCTTCCAACGTGTCAATAGCCACGCCGTTAATAGTCATACGGTTTATGGTCATGCGGTTTTTTACGGCGCAATTGTTTTTATTTCATCAAGAAATAAGATTGTATGATATTTTCAATAAAAAATCAATTTTCAATAGTTATATTTCAAAAACCAGAATAGGAAATTAATGAAATAACGAGTGTGGGCAGTTTAATTTAGAGTATAACTAAAAAATAAGATTCAAATTGACAGGTCCATTCAAGAATAATCAACAAACATATATTAGATGCAAAACCTATTTTAACTTAATTTGTAAACACCCCCCTGTATAGAATGTTATTGTAGCTTTTTGTAGCTAATCATATGAAGCAATTACTATAAGTCTTCCTCAAGCAGTTTTGGCTTCGAAGCGGATTTATTGTATCGAAATGGGCTGTTTTAAGTGACTAATGTACAAACATGAAGTATGAAAAAAAAAACATTTTTAAAAACAATCAGTGCTTCGGAAGAAAGTTAAAACTTCCAAAGAAAATATTCTTGTCATAAGAAAAGATTGGCGAAGTATGCTAAAAAGGCGCTATTTTTGACCCACCCTGTATCATAGGCGGCTTCTTTTGTCTTAACGACCGACTGACTGACATGCCTTTTGACTTCCTTCAAACCAGCAATGCTATTGTTCAGTTACTAATCATCTTAAAAGTAATTTTTTGGATAAGTGAAGCTTACTATGTTTTAGTAAAACAGCCATTTTTATGATTTTTAAAAATTTTATCTCCAAACTAGAATAGAAATAATTTAAATTGCAAATTAACTTCTAGTGACTTGTACCACAATATCCCAATGAAAATCTCAAATTTGGCTGAGAGTCATTTTCCCATGTGTTTGGTGCGGGGTTCTTTGCGAGATTTGTTGCGAAATATCAAATGTTGATTACTTTTTCGAAAAAAAATAATCGAATAGGTCATCAAATTTGATACATCCCTACAATTCTGGAAACAAATATGTTCCAAGGAATTGGAATTTCAATAGAAACAGGAGTACATCACAAAAAAACTATTTTAGTAACTTTTACAAGATCTGAAGAGGATGATTAACAGGAAAAATTTAAAAAAAAATGAGGAAAGGCTATTTATAAATGCTCAGACAGATCATCATCATGTTTCACACAAGCTGCTAGTCTTCTTGTAAATGAGCCCCGAACTCTAGCAATTATTGCTCCCTCAATTGATTTTTTTTCTGTATATCTAACAGAAAACACGCCAAACCACACTGGATATTGAACTTCATCTGAAGTATGTGAAGAACCATAACTCAAGAAAATCAGAAAAAAAAATTTGCATTTTCATTCAGATTGTTTTGGATTTTCTTATTCCAGTCTCAATTAGGAACTTATATGGATAAATGTTTTCTAAGAAGAAGTACTCATCCAGAAATCATTTGTAACATTTATGCAAGACCGGCGTCGCATCCATTGAAGACCTAATGAATGCGGAATCAAATAACAATGGGAATAAAATTGCAAATTTTTACTTTTAGTATTTTTTTTTTATCAGATGTAGTTTAATGTCCAGCGTGGCTTTAGCCAAGGAAGTCATTATTTTCTGTTAGATATTCCTAAAAAATAACTTAATTTTTATCGTAAGTTTTTCAATTTTCAGAAAAAAATGTCTCACCAATAGAGAATGTTTTTCTTTTCATCATTCAACATTATTGAATATTATGCGTTGAAAATATACAGAAGTTTTTGAGTATAACAGATTCAATTGTAAATAAAAAAACGACTGGGTCAGATCAGGAGAATGGGTATGTTTTTTTCTATACAAGAACTCTCATGCAATGCATGGATATGCGATTTGGAATGAAAATTCACTACGCTGTGTAATGACGATTCCAAATCAAAAATTAATTTTAATTTTTTTTTTTGGTTTCAGAATATCTATTAGATGTAGTTCAATGTCCAGCGTGGCTTTAGCCGGAAAAGTAGTTGTTTTCTCATAGATATTCACAAAAAATAACTTCATTTTTATCGTGGATTTTTCAATTCACAGAAAAATATTTTTATTCAATATTTAATTGAGAATGTTACCCTTTTCAACATGAATACCCCACAAGAGGTTATCTTGACGATGGAAGATAGTGACTGAAGTTGGTCTTTCAGTCGCAGATGATTCCACATCTAATTTTATGAACATCCCGTTCATATTTTCAACAAATCAATCTATCATACCCCATGACAGGTTTTAATGTCAGAAAACACGAATTTCAAAGTGTCTCTCCAAAAGAAATGAATCTAACTTTTTCCATCTTTGCAAGGTGGGATTACCTCTTGAAAATGTGTTTTCCATTTCTTCCGGTCTTCCTGAAGATCATGGAAGCGTGAAATAGATTTTCGTCGACAAAAATTTATTAAGACCTAGTGAATGCGATGTCTCCCTTGCGTCAATGTTAGAATAATTTCTGGTGAGTACTCTCTTTTGGAAAACATTCTTCTTTGACTCATTCATCTTTATGAGTTCTTAATTGAGACTGGAATAAATCAAAAAAATATCTAAATAAAAAGTTTTCAATTTCAGATTTTTTCTTTTGAGTTAGGGTCTTTTCAGAATATCTATCAGATGTAGTTCAATGTCCAGCGTGGCTTCAGCCGGGGAAGTAGTTGTTGTCTTTTGGACATTCTCAAAAAAAAACTTTATTTTCATCGTGGATTTTCAATTCACAGAAAAATATTTCTATCAATATTCAATCAATATCAATATTCAATTCAACATTAATACCCCACAAGAGGTTATCTTGACGATGGAAAATAGTGACTAAAGCTTATCTTTCAGTGGCAGATGATTCCACATCTGATTTTATGAACATCCTGTTTATATTTTCAACAAATCAATATTGAAATTTTGTTCTGAACATTGATATTTTATTTTCGCCTGTCAAATATTCATATTCTAATCCTGAAAAGTTCAGCCACGATGATATGAGGAATAGTCTGCAACTGAAACATACAGCCTCTAGATTATCCTTGTAAGTAGGTTTTGCTTTTCTTCAGAAAAAATACATATTTTGAAAAATATTGATTTTGAGTATTCCTACGCTTCCTTTGAAATTCAGGAGATTGAGTGAACGCAAAAATAGCCAGTAAGGTACATCTATTTGAATCCGGTCCTGACAAGATGGAGTTTCACCGATGCTTCCTTTATTGATTCGGCTCTGAGAGTTGTTAATTCAAAATAATTGGATTATATCCCTACATTGCCTGACTTCGGGTGTTTACCTTGAGTCAATTTCATTAATTGCTGCCTTTTAAATGAGTTTTAATTACAAGAAATTACATCGGCATGCTAGCAAGGAGTTGAGCATATTCCATTTCATGTAAGAACATTTTCTTGGTCCTTCCATTGCTAATGATGTTATGTTCATCGCAATGAAATAAGATACAAGTACTCTCAATATATACAGTCCAGCCGTGAATGATTCCCCCATCAACTCATGAAAATGTTATAATAGACCACAGGAAAAAGATTACGTGTAATGATATGGCGCATACTAATTTCTGGGAAAGAAATTATCCCAATTAAATTTATTCATTTCAATCTTTATTGTCTTACAGTATATGAGAGTATGTATGATGAAAATATAACCATAACTACATCATATTGTGATTTTTAACTGAACACTACATACTTTTAGAACATACGCTACTGCCGAATACAATAAGCAACACCTGTTCATCATAAGCAACCACCTGTTCATCATAATTCCACGAAAACCGTCAGGAATAATAGGAACCACTCTAGCGACCTCTAGAAAAGACGACCAACCACCATCGACCTACATAAGAGTGAACCCAACCAGCAAGACATACCTATAGTTATTTATTTGATGAGTTCTTTGTTTGATCAGTTGCAGTATGGAACGCAATCTTTCAGTAGTAGACTGTAATTGAGTTATTATTGTCGGAGCCCAGTATTGATCTTGCCACTTTTTTTGGGATCATAACCTTCCACAATCTCAAAACGAATTCAAATGGATCAGGGAATCTATACAAAAAAATTACTTTGCCTCGATAAGTTACTGGGTACACCAAATTATTTTTCACGGAAAGAAAAATTAAAATCTAAAGAATAAGGTCAAGAATAATATTCCTCCACAAAAGTGAGCCTCAAACAATACACAGTGGAAATAAACGGACATTAATTGGTCACGTATTTTATTTAATAAAGACGAACCCCAGTTTTATGAAAATATATTGGATTATTATATACAAATACATTCATGATTCAAAGTATTTTCTTTGAAGTATTTTTTCACCATTTTCCATTGTTTATTGTGCTACATACATAAATAGATGATTCCAAATTGACGCGGCCTAGACTTGATGGAAATCCATATCAAAGTAGGCAATTAATACTTTAATACATGGTTTTCACTAAACTATGTTTACAAAACCACCACACGTGTTTTGTACGATGTTTCATATTCAATAACCAGAGCAGGTAGTAGTAGGCAGGTAGTAGGTAGGTGTAAACAGGTACTTAAGGTTATTGAGGATATTTCAATAGGTGATTCAGAAAAGATGATTGAATAGAATGGACATTATATTATATTTGATGTGAAGGTGGAAATATTGTGTCCGAAAGAAATACATGAAAGAAGGGAATTTTGTGGCATAGTGGACAAATTATTAAATTAAAGAAAAAAAGCATCCTCAAGTGGGAGTCAAACCCACGACCTTATGATCTCTAGCCATACGCTCTAACTAACTGAGCCATTCGAGCACATAGGAATCCACCTTCACTTTATCCCAAGCAGATTTATAGTGACGGAAACTGATACTGCAACTTCGACTCGGTGGTTATCACGTAATCACCACTAAATCTACCACTATACAGTAGGAATAACTAGAATTCTGTATGTGTATGGTAGTAGTCACGTAATTCCCATCAATGGTAGCCATTCCACAGTTCTATAACTTATTAGTGTCATTTGAGGTGTCTGAAACATTATGGCCACTGAGCAAATCACTTTAAAGGTTTCCAAATTCGAAAGTGGAAAATAACCGTTGCGGTAACCATCTTGTACCACTTAAATATCACTTAGAAGTCACAGTCACTTTCAAGACAATATGAAATGGGTTATGCATTTCAATAGACAATTTTCCTTGATTTTGAAGTGACCATGGATTGGTCCGTGCGAATACAAAAACTAACCTAACTTTTCTCAAATTATTTTATTGTGGCTTACAAAAAGTTCGTTTTATCTATTACGTGAAACGTTAATGAAATACATTCCAAAAAAATGGGTTATGCGTTTTCAATGGACATTTTTTCTTGATTTTGCATGAAAAGGTTAATTTAAATAGATCGGATCTCTGACTTGTGCTCCTGCTTATTATTTATACTTTAATTGTTGATTCTGTTTGCATGAATGCCAACAATTTCATGATTTGTTAATTGATAATTAATACTTGATACTTGATAATTGTTGATTGGAGCTGAATAAATCCACTATACTTGCTACATGTCTTTTTTTAACAATTAATGAACATGTACTCGCAATTTCGGGATTAAAACTTTGAAGTGGCAGGTTATAATAGGCCGACGTGTTCGCCCCTTTTAAGGGTATAAGGCCTATTGTAATTTTTAGGTTATAACTTTGAACTGGTGAGTCATGGGCCTGCCACGTGGGTGCCACTTTCCAGTGGTGGAAAAGTTGATAATCTAGTTCCACTGGGCACTTTATGATGGGAGGAGCTTTAGAGTGGTATATTTACACTTCCTGCCACTTTAAAGTTATATTCTCCAAAAGCCACCATATTTACAGGAATATGCTGGGTCGCCATTATTAGAGAAATGATCGAAATTTCAATAAAGATGTATTTGTCATCAGGACTGCATCAAACGTAGTAATTTGTTACGTAAGTATTTGTTTCAACTACCCAAGATTGATAAAACAATGTTTGAGGGATTTAAGTACATAATTTCATAGGCGAGTTATTTCCAAAATTATAATGTTTTCTTTAAATAAAGTGTATTCAGATGGCGCGTGCTCACAATCGAGCTACAATACCCATATTTCACAAAAAACTTTCAATCGTTTTAATTTTATCCCGATCAGAAGTATCCAAATTCAATATACTCACTTACGCGTTTGTATGTTTATATTTTTGAAGTTGATCGAGCGATAGGAATGAATCAGTCAAAATGGAAGAATTTATCACAAAAATATGTTGCTGAACAGAGATCGAGCTACATATTATTCACACAAACGCAGTCAGTTGTTTAACGTGTCTAGTGTCGGCCACTACATATCCACGTTATGTAGCTATCTGAAATCCAGGAACATAGATCGGAACGTAGCAGCCACCAAAAAAGTGTTCCCCATTTTGGTAGCCGTTGCGTGATAAGACCGTGAATATAACGTGGCAGTGGTTGAGGCCAAACACTTCAAAGTTTTCCAGAATCGTGGCCGCTACGTTCCTTCCACTTAAAATGCTACTTGAGTATATATTTGGCTGAATCTTATCAGTGGTTAGAGTGGATCTTCCTCAATCTGCTATTAAAATCGTCAATTGACGATGATGTTAGAGTGACAGGTAACGGATTTTGACGGCCATTGATAAGTACGTTTGATCTTCGATTCATTTCTAACATGAACATTGAATTATGGAAGAAAAGGATTCACGAGTGTGTGTCGATTCATATGCCCTCGAATGGCTCAGTTGGTTAGAGCGTATGGCTAGAGATCATAAGGTCGCGGGTTCGACTCCCACTTGAAGATACTTTTTTTCTTTAATTTAATAATTTGTCCACAATGCCACAAAATTTCCTTCTTGCATTATATTTCATCTCCAATAAAACAGATTTCCCGAAAAATAATGATTCAAATCAGTCTGATCATTGAGCAAATTGAAAGTTTTTATATTCATTGATCCTCGAACTGTCTAGAAAGTTGAGTTAACAACGTTCTTTTCCTCCAAACTCGTTAGCAAAACAATGTTTTTCAGTCGAAAAATCAGTAGCAATAATTGAATTTGTTTTACCATTGACAAAATTCCTATGTTCTGATATTCGCTTATTGAATGTTCTGCCTGTTGAGCCTATTATGAAGAAACTTGCTCAAGAACCTCAAGTTAATTTATATACTCCAGATTTTTCTGATTCCTTAATTTCACCTTAATTGCTCTTGAAATACACCTTCATTTTGTTGTTCTGAAGAGAGTGGATTTTTTCCGTAGGATGGCCGAAATATGTAACAGCCTCAAAATTATGGTTTTCATTATGTTTTCGAGGTAGGAAATACACCTTGTAGAGCGTTATTATGAGGTTTTTTCGAAAGAATATTTATCCATCAGGTATGAACCCGAACCATTGTAAAACTGTGATCTGTTATATTATGTGATTATATAAAAAAAATCCTGGAGAAATATTGACTAATCTATGGATGCGGCTACTTTGTGTTGGTAGGGATCTTTTGAAGAATTGGTGAGGATCTGCTGATGTATTGTGATATCTGTATATGATGGTATATGGAAAATTAAAAAAATATGTTTTTCTACTCACTTCTGTTCTAGTCAGGTCTAAAAATTGTTCCGTTTGTTGATTTAATGGATAGGTGATTTGAATTGATAAAGTGCAATTTGTCATATTGCATGGAAAAAGGATATAACCCCTCCTCTATTCAATCACCCATTGGCATAGCCTTAATATCCTCAATATTATTTTCATACCTACTATTACCTGTTCTGATTATTCATCCTGAAATATCGTGATGATTGAGTTAGATTTATATCCACCTGAAGGAGCTATTGCATAGCGACACACGTGTCGTGATTTTGAAAAACCCAATTTAGTGAGAAGTATATGTTGTTCACTTTACATGAGTATGTTTTTTGCAATTTGTTTAGCTGAAATTCCCGATGTGTATGTTTCTTGTGTAATTTTTGTATACTATGAATACGTCAAAGTTATTGTTCACGAATATAGACATTTCTTGAATCATTATATTAAAGAAAGTCATGATATTGTGAGCTACATGATCTGGTAGTTTTATACATACTAATTGTGTGTTTTTCAACAAAACCGTGTTTTTTTCGTAGATAATGAAGAAAAAAACACAGGTTCAACAAAAAAACACAATTTTTTTATTACAATAGTACCTTTCGGAAATACTGCTTGAGTGGTTCAAAATTACATGAGTGATGTACCCTCTTTACCGCTTCTCCCTGTATATTCCAAGCTGTTGACGTTCTTTATATGAGATATTTCATTGTTATCAGTTATCATCGTCAGCTGACAACAATAGTCTTGCCTGATATCACTGATAGTGGAATATTTTCTGCAAAAAACATATTCATTCAGGTTTTTTTCAGCAATATCCGTCGGGGCATTGACTGAAAATGTTTTGCCTAGCTGCTCGTAGTTCAATAACATCAGTGCCACTCATAAAAAAATCTTTTAAAAAATCAAAATTTGTATCGGTTAAATTTTACCGCAAATGGCATTATGTACAAAAATCAGTCTGATTATTCTTTTTGTAGGATGAGTTGGCCACACTAAGAAATGTACTCAGCAAATATTTTTGAAACAAAACTGAGATCAGATTTCGTATAGCAAAATATACTGGGGTTGATTTTCTGAAAACGTGTTTTGTGTTTCTGACCACGAAATATTTTTGTCCACGAATAGACTTGAAATTTTTGTTGAGACTACCCACTCAATAACATAGGAATTGAAATATTATATACTTCATATTGGATTTATTAACGATAAGTTTGTTGAAATTGTAGCAGATTGATGGCATTCAGTTAGGCTTCGTCGAATGTATTGATGTAATAGAGATGGTTAAGTCATCAGTTAACGAACCCAGTTCAAGATCTTGTAACAAGTGAATTTCAAGATCGTTTGAAAATATCAAGAATAAAAGAGGTAGCGGGACACTACCTTGGAATATGCCTAAATTTATTTTTCTGGTTATCGATTTTGAATTTCCCATTTGAATTTTGAATTACCATAATTTGCTCATTTGTCATATATTAGGAGGTAATTTTGTTTTTTAATAATATCAATTCTAATTATGCTATGGTTTGCAATATTCAAAAGTGTGTTAATTATTATGACGTTCGACGGGAATTAATAATATCAATTCTAATTATTCTATGGTTTGCAATATTCAAAAGTGTGTTAATTATTATGACGTTCGACGGGAATATTATGCTGGGAGACGAACACTGTCGAAAAATATTTCGAGATTTTCCTTGGATTGATTTTCATTTATAAAGAATTGCCAAATATGTTTCAAATCATTCACATTTATTCTTCTTCAACACTATCAGAAAACGTTTTTCATGTATTTGTTCATGAGATATTCAGATCACAATGATTCGAAAGTTAAATAATCAAAAACATTTCTTCTTATTCGCAGCATTTATGGTATTTTATTTCTCTCCCAATAACTTGGATGGATTTATTGAATATCAAATCAAACTTTACCACCTGCTTTCCGGTTTCATATTAAGAAATTATGTATTCCAATTAATATCAAAAAGTGTCGGAGCGGACTTGGTTATAGTTTAGCTCCATTAAAATTATATTTGTGTGGAATACCATTTCTTCTGCTACTAAGCTTGGTGCATATAAAAATAAGTACGATTGTTGTGTAATGTATGCTTTCTGCATCAAGACGAAATTGACATAATTTGATATATAACTTATTTTGCGATTATTATTGATTAAAATATATATATAGTATCGAAAACAATTTATCAGGGTTTTAGACAGAAACCTACACGAGCAACAAGGAACGCAATGATATGATAATACCACATAAACAAGAAAGACGCACTGCTGTGCGCCCCTCCTGTTACCCCACCCGACGCATTAACGGACCACAGCGCGCAGCGATTCGAATCATTCTTGCCGAGCCGTGGTTGCGAGAACAAAAGACCGTGACAATTATTACCTTTTAAAACATGTGGTACTTTGGTGGTAATTCTGTACAAGATACTAGAAATTTATTCATAGTGGCTTTTGCAGATAGACCTGTACCTACGGAAGCGACTGTCCTTTCAATTATTAATAAATTTCAAAATTATGGGTGTGTGGCAAAACATTGCAAATAATGTTGTCCCACAAATCCACCACCGCATCCTAGACAAATACCCGAGGAACGGGAAATAAGAGAAACACAAGTGTGTGCATTGGCAGAAACGACACCTTGTTCGAGTATTTGATAAAATAATTCCGTACACAAAATATTTCATTTGGTTTGTCTTCTCTTGTGAATATTTCTTTTCTCCCCATTCAAGGAATAATTGTTTTTCTGTTCGAAATAAGTTTTTTGTTTTTATTGTCTCACAGAAATATCGTTTGCTTTTGTTTATGTTTAAGAATTTTGTTTTGTTTTCGCGGCCACCACGGCACCAAAGATATTTCGATCTACCTGTCGTGCCGACAGGTAGATATATATATATATATATATATATATATATATATATATATATATATATTGACAAAGCTCAGTTGAAAATTCGGTATCATTGTCATTTTAGTTTCGTTATTCACAAAATCTAATTGCTTTTCACCCATTGCATACCTGGAAAGTTGGTATCACTATAAGAAATGAGTATATCGTTAGTATTATCGCCTGGTTTATGGCACTCATAATAAAAAAAAATTGTTACCCATTTATCTTCCGGTACTAATGTCCATGAGATTTCTGAACAACTCTGGATTTTTTTTGTGGAAATCAATAACAACACTTTCGCCGATTAATTCAGTAAAAGAAATAGTTTCCCGACCTCGAAACATTGAAGAAACCAATTGCACACAGTTTGCCTCAGTCACGTCTAAGTTGATAGAAAGAATATATCCATGAAAAGGTATAATTCATTGAATCGAGTGACAACTTTATTTTTCCCACATCAATATCAATAAGATTTTTATAACTTTGAGTTTGTCGTTAGAATGGTAAGGGATTTATTGAATCCTGTATTATTATCAAAATAACTGAGCAGCTGTCTATCGACATGATAGAATATGAAAGATGTGAGATGAAATAGGTAAGGTAGATGTTTCGCTGCGTGGAGTCGATCGAGTTATATATAGTCTGATGATTATTTGGAATATTAGATAGTGCCAGCATAAAATTGTGGAACGTTTTCATAACTGGGCGATGAAAGATTATATTCCACCTCGAAATAGCAATACGCATGAAACACTGGTGAATTATTATGTATTTATAGACATTTTAAAAAATCACGCAGAACAATGCACAAAAAATATTAAATATCAAATTACTATAATATGTGGTGAACTAAAGATCCCACATATAATCAAATAATAGTGTGCATTAATTGGAAGTAATGTTATAAGTGCTAGTGATTTTATTTTCGGTAAAGAATTTTGTCTCGAAATTTCATTGAATTCAAATGGTAGTCTGATTATCGATTCTCGAACTACGCTGTCTTTGATAATAAGGCTCCAATTCGCACGAGCTGAATACATATCCTAATTGCTTGATCGAAAACTATGAAATTTGTTCATAAAATCATTCAGTACGAATGATATTTGATGAAAATAATTTCCAATTGATGATATCAGAATATCAGACATTGTTAAAAATTGTTAGAATGTGGACTGTAAACACTTCTTTTATGGAATCAAATTGTAATTGAATATTTAAAGTAATTAATTCTTTTCATTTTTTGATTCCTACAAAATTGTTTTAATATCCATGACAACTTCAGTTATTTTTATACGGTATATATAACTAAGTACCTAAAGACATTAATATAAATTTTAATTTAAAATAAATAATATTTTTTATTATTATTAAATTGATTATGAACAGTGTGCGGGTTCTCCTTGTTTCAAGCTGCATTCACTTTGATTGTACCCTCCTCAGTCTCATTGAGAGCATGGCTTTCTGCAGTAACTCGTAGAAGGAACTACAGTAATGTCTGAATCAGGATCTCAAGTTGAATCAAAGCCCTCATTTCGTTGACCCAATTCAAATAATGCTGAATATCCTTTTGATGAAAGATTTTCATGGAAGATTCATTCCAGCAGCAGCTAATTTAGTTCATTTGGATTACTTACTTCGACTTATTGGCGTGTTCTTGACCAGCTTGAATCTGTTTTTTTTTTCATTAGGTACAAACGATAACTGGTCGTTTCTCTCCGAGTTTTGCTGTGTATCTCTTGCTCCTTTGAACTCTGTCGACGAATGGTTCGAATTTTATTCCAGAATCGTTGAAACAATATTCTTGAGCAATATTTGCTATTGTATTCCATTTAGTTTTCACCAAATATTTTTGTAAATGCTTTACATGTGATTTTGTCATGTTGAAGAATTGAAGCAATTTCTTCCATTGAAGTTGTGAGTAGCGATTCACTCATGGATTGTGAACATTGTTTACAAATACTGTTTTTGGTTTCAATCGTGTTTTCGTCGTGTTTTTTTCAATATCTTATTGAATAATTTCCAGGAAATATTCGACTCGTTTGTTATAACTTTCAGAAGAACTTTTCGAAATTTCAAGACTGGACCTACTAGTAGTTGAAATACATATCCTACTCAATGGAGTTTGAAGTTATTATTTACTGAAACATTTCAACAAAATCAGTTAGATCTATTAACAATGTTATTAATTATATTAAAAATTTGAGTAAGTATATTTTTTCATTCAATTGAATTCCCCTTTATCGATATACTGCAAATAGTCGCTTCTCTGATGCGGTAGAAGATCGAAATGATTAGGAAAAAATGTAAAAGTAGAGTGAGATTGAGACGAAATTATTTCCACCTGTCACAGCTGTGAGTTTTATTTCGTTTTTCACCAATTCGCATGACTCATAAGTTCATCCCATTTGAAATCTGAATAATCTAACTACTTGTTCAAAAAGAGAAATGAACAAACTTTCAAAATTAGTTTCACGGTTTCCTTCTGCGTTTTGAGCGATACCCAGTTGATGCATAGAAATGGTAATTCGAAATATTGGTTGTCGATAACTAATATGTGAAATGTTTTCTTGGTTGACTGTAAGAGGAATGTGTTTTAACCAGGAGTGGATAATTATATTTTCATGTAATGGAAAGTTATGCAGGAATTTGAGAACTCCAACTTGAAAAAAAGATATAGTTAACTATATTATCATCTTTTCGAATATGAATTATATTATCATCTCTTCAAAGTATAAAGTGAACCCAAGATGAGCTACATATTCGTATTACGTTATTCGAAATAATTGTGTAGGCACATTACTTTTACAGGAGCCAGTGTGCATTTACCATATATGATAAACAGACCTGATATTTCGGCTAAAAATATTGGCAATATAATATACAGCATTGTTGCCAGCAATAGCAAGACACATCTTCATAGATAGATTTTTATGCAGATGTGGAGTGCTTTTGTCTAAGGCAACAATGCTACAGTATCTTATTCATCCTAAATTTAGCGATCAGAATACTAGGTCGAGTTACATTTGTCAAGACAAATGCTCGAAAAATTTAAATTTTTTATTTCATAAAATTATTTAAAAACACAATAATAAAGAACAGTGTTCATAATTGAGACTATACGTTGAATCAGTAATGGTTTCAGAAGTCGAGCCCGTTATCGTATTGCAGCTCTTATTTTTCCAATTATATTAGGATGAAGTTTTTTGTTCAACTGTAGATATGGCTCAAGTGACGATGCACTTCTGTGACCTCTAATTTTGATCAGCTCTTGTACTCCTACATTGTCCATGTGGGAAATGATTGTTTAGCGACTGGAATGATTAATTATTTTCTTATTTTCAGTATCCAACCCACACTTTTTTGCTGACAATTCGACTCATGTATAAAAAATCGCATATGGCACAGTGCAATTGTCAGTTTGACAGCGGCAAAGGTTAGCTGCAACTTTTACAGCGACAAATGCACTAGTGGTTTTTTTCACTCATTCATTTGTTTATCAATTATCGCGGTGTTGGTTGCCAAAATAAATAAATTTTGCATTGATATGTTTCTAAACTTCTTATTCATTAAATTTTCCTGCCGAATTACACTCGACGTTTGTATTGATATCGGGTAAATTTATGTTGTTCAAATTCTAAACTTTTTCCTTTAGCAATTTGACTCGAAAAACTGTCAACCTAAAAACGCTCCACCTTCACTATCGCGTTTTTTTGACAGTTTCTCTCGTCTAATTGCTAGGCAACAGTTTCTCATTAAATAACCCAAATTTACCAGATAAAATAAAAGTCTCTCGTGCAATTATAAGTGACCATCTATTCCATTTTCCAAAAGTATTCCTTCCTACCGGAGAATTCTTATAGCATGATGAACCAGATTGATTATAGTAAGGATTGGGAGTGAGAAAAAAATCGGTCAGTAGTTATATTTGCGTTTCCATTCCATTTTCTCTATGAGTTTGTAGTACATTTCAACCGGACATCTGTGCTGATTTTCTGAATTTTGGATCAGCCATTCTGTTTCGGTACAGTTTTAATCACCACCTTGGCAGGTTTTTGTTAATGTGGGGTTAGGTTAGGTTAGGTTCCATATAAATCTAATTGTTGCTCCATGTTTTCACATGTTTTAATGCTGTCTTTTACATCTTTTTGTATTTCACCGAAAAACGACCATTCTCACTAACATTGTGAGTAACGTTATTTTTATATTTATCAACATATTTTTTTTTCCTTGAGACAATATTCATTTAAAAATTATAAGAGTAATTTGGTTTGTCTGTCCCAAAGAATTTCTCAGACTATATATATGTATATATATATATATATATATATATATATATATATATATATATATATATTTCAAAAATCTATTTTGAAAACATATTTAATCTTAATGTGCTGAAATGTTTTTCTTTTGTTTCTTTCTATTCTTTCCTAAATGTTTCTGTTTTGCTGAAACCCAACCACAAGTAATTACCTACTTATTGGTGTTGGCACTCAGAAAACGAAGTAGTCACCCTTAAAAATAGTTTATCCTCTATCTCTCTCTCCAGACATAGACATGTAGTCTTCTGGCTAGAGAAGGAATATTTATGGGTGGAAAATGAATTGTAATACGTAAATCTAATATGAGTTGCCAATAAACTACTACTATTGAATACTTCCTGACTAACTTTCATCATTGTTCATATCTACTTGGAGATTATAGACACAACAGTTGACTTTTTCATTTGCCCTCCATGCTAACTCCAACTATGCAATATGGAAAAGTTTCAGAGACCTTCCGGGGTATCATCATCATGAGCATCAATCATTATATTGTATTCCGTAATATCTAAAGCAGCTGCACTGACTTTTCGTTTCTCTGGAATATTATGAAGTTGGTTTCTCTTCGCATTTCTTGTATTTCTAACCGTTTCAAACTCAATATCAGGAAAGATATTTATTCCTCGATTTAATTCTAGAAAAAAAAATCTTGCACCATCTTAGCGTGTAACGAATTTTTCGTTACTTCCTTATACATAATCAATTTCTCATAACTATTCCGGTTATCTTACGGTGGAACGGGTCATTAGTCACGGCCGATCGTGAACTATGGGACAGCGCCATCATCATGAGTTTGTATTCTGTCAAGTTGGACGAGTTGATCATACATAAACTTGAAATATATATGATTTTTTCACTTTCAAATAATATATTATTGTAGCTGAAACTGACAAAAAAAAGATCTATTGCTAGGAATCGAATCCGAGCCTTTCACATGACACCTTAAAAAAAGTATGTTTAAAAGTGGTTCTCATTGATTATCGACATATGGAATATATAATTTTTTTTTTATGATTATGTAAAATAATGGCAAAAAGGCAACAAGCACGAGTTGTTTCCAAGTGGTCACCCATCCAAGTACCAACCGCGCCCGACGTTGCTTGACTTCGCGTGACCGTCTGGTTACCTATCCACTACTCCACAAGATTTCTTGTTTCTGTGAGAATATGAGAATTAGATCATTCACTGCCTCCCTTGTTTCATTTAACAGACTGAAAAAGGTATATATTTGAATTCCAATATCAGATCACTGTATGTAGTGAGCTCAAAATCCCCTATTTAATCAATTTTGCTTTCCCTGTTTCCTTATAGGAATTGAATTGAATATAATATATGAATTGAATGCATTGACGTATAACGACAGGACACACAGCGTGGTTTTATCGCAAAACAATCACGAATCTACTGGTGGTTTTATCAGTAAAAAATAGCGAGAAGACCTATTATCACTATAAAACTGATCTGATTAGTTCTTTGTTTGAAATTTCGGCCATTCGATTGGCTCAAAAATAATGAGGGAAATAGTCGAAGCAAACACTTGCCATGATATGATGAATCGATTTTCATATACAAGAATAATAATCTAATGATGAACTCAAATATTGGTATTTCTAATATAATCTAGTGGGTGGCTATCATCAAACTGAATATTATTAATCGATATAGGATATGGAAAATCCATCCGGATCCTTTTTTGAACTTTATCTAATATATTCAAATCAACTGATTTGTAAGGTTATACTAGTGAAACTAGATTTTTTGGATCCTCAAAATAGGCCAATTGATTCACTTCTATCAGTCCAATGAATATGTTTTAGTGGTATTGCTTCCCAAATGACCTGTTTTTTATTGTATTTTGACTGCACGAAAGGTTGCCCTGAAGTTCTTGAAAATACCATGATAGACATGTATGCTAGGAAAAGTTGAGCCTTATGAAATAAAATAACATCATATAGGCGGACGGAAAGGAAATGGATATACGATTGGACTGAGCTCGAATAATATTGAAGAAATATCAAAGAAGAAGCTAATGATACTGATGAATGTACTTCTAGCGATATATATTTTTCGCAGGAAAACTGAAGATTACCGAGAGGAAAATTGTAGGGGTTCAAATATAGGAACGTAGAATTCATAAAAAAACATTTACAATACAAAATTGAAAAAGAAATGCTTGGGAATGACAAAAATCTTAATGAATACCCCCACTGAATGATGGAAGATATAGTGACTGAAGTTGATGTTTCAGTCACAGATTATTTCACATCTGATTAGATGAACATGCTGTTCATTGATTTGTTCGAAAATATGAACAGGGTGTTCATGAAATCAGATGTGGAATCATCTTCGACGGAAAGATAAACTAACTCACTCTCCTCCATCGTTCAGAATAACTTCTAGGGAAGGTTTCATGTTGAAAAAGAAACATTCCCAATTGAATATTAAATAAATATTTTTTTGAAATTGAAAATCTACCATTAAAATGAGCTCATATCTGACAGAAAACAATTACTTCCGATGGAAGCCACGCTGGACATTGAACTACATCTGAGAGACATTTTGAAAGGGCCTCAACTCGAAAAAAAATATCTGGAATTGAATATTTGCAATTTTATTCAGATTGGTAATTTGATTATATATTTCCAGTCTCAATTAGGATCTTATATAGATGAATAAGGAAAAGAATAATGTAGTAATCGCATTGACTTGTAAGTCCTCAATACATTTTTGTCGACGAAAATCTATTTCACGCTTCCACAATTTTCTGGAAGCCCGGAAGAAACGGGAAACCCATTTTCTAAAAGCAATTTCACTTTGCATCGATTCTGAGAATTGGAAAATCTACGATAGAATTAAAGTTATTTCTTGTAATATCTGACCAAAACAACTACAACTTCAAGGACCTAATTCAAAAGCAAAGTAATTAAAATTCCCCTAAAACTCTTAGATGAATGAAAAAATGAAGAATGTTTTCCGTAAAGGAGTACTTACCAGAAATCACTTGTAATATTGATGCAAGAGTGGCATCACATTTACTAGGTCTTCAATATATCTTTGTCGATCAAAATCTATTTCTTATTTTTTTATAGCAAATTTGAAAAATCTAACCAGAACATAAAAATTGGAATCATTTTGCTGATAGGCTGCTAAGTTTGATTAGATATGGTTGTGAGTAAGGTTCAACTAATGACTTTTAATAGTTCTTCCAGATTGGGCCACTAAAAAAAATACAATTAATCAATTGTTGGGCGAAGTTGAAAAGGGAAAAGCCAAAGAAATGGAAAAATCTGATGAATGAGTTTTACCAGTTGTATGGTGAGTAGAATAAATATACAGGAATTGAACTTAACAATTGAGTTCCCTTTTTGCAGAAAAATATGCACAAGAATCTGCTGTTTTAACAATTCAAAAACACCTTTCCTTCTGGTAATATGAACAATAATCTGCTAACAAAAAAAGTAAGGAGAATTTGCAGGAGATAAAATTAATTACTGGCTTATCTGCTTCCAGATCATCAGGAAGACCGGAATAACTAAAAACATATTTTTACAAGCTTTTATTCAGTTTCACTTTAGTTCGTTCTTAGGGTCAGATCTTGCAAGTGAATTTTGACCGACTTCTAGTCGTCCGATTAATTTGAAATTTGGCTGGTATACATAATTCCGGGAAAAAAATTGTTTTTGAGAAAAAAAACATGGCGGCTCCAAGATGGCCGACGAGTTTTGTGATTATGGTCCGATTCGATTCTAAATTGGAATATGGGGCTTTTCATGGTCGAAGATCATTGAATTTTTGTCAGTTCACGACTTTTGTCAAAATTCATAAATTTAGGATGGCGGCCCCAACATGGAGAACAAGTTTTGTGATTATGGTCCAATTTGATTTTAAATTCGTATGCGGGGGTTTTGGGGTCGAAATTATGAATTATTTGTCAAAATTCATAATTTCAAGATGACGGCCCCAAGATGGAGGACGAGTTTTGTGATTATGGTCCGATTCGATTCAAAATTGGTATGCGGCGGTTTTTCCAAAATTCATAATTCAAAATGGCAGTCCCAAGATGAAGGACGAGTTTTCTGATTATGGTCATATTTCATTCAAAATTGGTATGAGGGGGTTTTCAGTTCAGGAGATTATGATTTCCTTCAGCGCAATACTTAAAGGGAAGATATCTTGTAATAACGATGCTCTATCAGAAATGAACAGATTTATGCGAACTTACTAAAAAGCAAAAAATAAAATAACTAATATAAAAAACTTTTTAAAGACAAGCTTTTATTCAAGGCGATTACTAAAACGTATAAAATAAGTTAAAGTCATCGCTGGCAATGATTTAATGATTTTTTGTTGAATTATTTGATTTCAAAAAGCTAGTCGCCCGAATTGTAATAAAATTAATACTTCCCGCGACAAGGTTTTTGAAACCAAATAATTCGAAAAAAAATTATTGAATCATTGTCAGCGATGACATAAACTTATTTTATACGTTTTAGTACACGGCTTGTCTTAAAAAGGTTTTTTATTAGTTATTTTGAACCAATTCCTTGCAAAGATATATTGATGTATAGCGTGGTTTCAGCCGGAGAAATAATTGTTTTCTGTTAGATATTACGAAAATCAACTTTAATTTTCATAATAATGTTTCAATTTTCAGAAAAATATTTCCATTCAATAGTCAAGAATGTTTCACTTTTCAACAGGCTGTTCATATTTACAAAAAAATCTAATCTTCAAATCATTTACCTATTATAGTTTTATTTATGATTATGCAATATTTACTACCAAATCTAGATTGCCATGGTATAATTTTTCTTTATTTCTTTTTATTTTTAGATAAATTTTGACTTCTGATATCGCCAATCGAGAAGAACTTTTGACTATGAATAAAAATAGACTATTTCCCTAATCAATTTTTCAGTGATAAATGTCATCTATCTGTTTCATACTGATAATTACACATTTACTTCGCGATTAATTGCACAGTAGCTCCCGTCAAAATTAAATATCTATAATTTCAATTCTAAAAATTAAACATGATCGTATGTGATATTTTGAGCTTACTACATACAGTGATTTGTTATTGGAATTCGAATACACCTTTTATCCTGTTGAATGGAACTTGGGTCTCAAGTGAGGTAATGGTAACTGGGTACCACTTTCGCTGAAAAATAAGAAACGCCGGTGTGGTCCAGTAAAAATGGCATCTTCCTGCCACGCAGGTGATTAGGTTTCGAGTTCCATTATTGGCCGTTTTTTTTGTCATAGTCGATTTCTGTTACGAAAAATAATTTATGTCACAGACAAAAATTTATATTATAGTCACGGTTATAAACAGCACAGGAGCGATTTCTGTATAATGTTAGGTTTTTGTCTGAGTTCTAGAGCAGTGAATGATATTTCCACAGCTACTAGTATTTGATGTATATCATTATAATTGAAAAAAGTAATTGATATAAAACAGTCGTGGACAAATCTATTTACATCCTATATTATTTCAAATGATCCTTAATACTATTGTTTGATCTCATTGATTAGTTATATTATATTTAGATGAATGATCACTTCATGATTTGACTGATTGCCGTTAGTATATATGTACAAATAGGTAACCTTGAATTAATTTTTAATAGTATCGAGACGAGTGATGAAATCTGATAATTTAATTTGGTATTAATAAGTCATTCAATTATTTCACAGAAAATTATTTCTGAATCTGTAATGCGATGCATATATAAAATACAGAATACAGAGCGGTCGGTATTCGGAAACGATTCCTTGGATTCCTAACTAGAAGAATTGTAGTAAGTTTCCTCGTTGGAAATTCGACAAGAGATGAGTTCTAGAATTTCCTGAACTACGTGAATTTTATAAAGAACAAGAAAAAATAATATAAACCTGCTAAAGGCAACACGAAAGAAACATTATCAGAATATAAGTGGAACATCCGATAATCCTGCAAAACGGGCTTGGAAAGTAATAAATGATTTCATAAAAAACAAAAATATCGGAAAACAAAATATATCATTGCTATCAGATGAAAATAGCCTACTAGAGAACCCCATCGCCGCTGCTAATTCTTTTAATCTGTTTTAAAAAATTCCCAACTTGATATAATTTAGAATATACCGTGTGGTTCTGCTATGCATTCTATTAATAAACCTTCAAACTCTTCGAAAACAATGTTTTTATTGTATCCTTATACGCATATGGAACTATATGAACTAGTGAAAAATAAGTTGAAGAATAAGTGTTATTGGGTTTGAGACATAAGCATTTTTGAAAGAAGGTTTTTTTTATAATATCTCCCCTGAACTATCTAGTCAACCTTTCGTTTTCAAACGGTGGTTTTCCCGATTTCCTGAAGACTGGCAGGGTTCTTCCAATTCTGAAAAAGTGTGATCCGAAGCAGGTTAGTAATTATCGTCCCATAACTATCCTCTTTCATATTTTCAAACATATTTGAATAGGCGTATTTAGGGAAATTGAATCTTCACTTGAACCACAATCATATAATAATCGATAACCAGCATGGATTCCAAGCAAACAAATCGACAAACAGTGCTGTTCACTCTTTTTATGAAAACCTGACTGATCTGGTTGATGCAGGCAAGTGCCCTGTTGGGATCTTCTGCGATCTCAGCAGGGCGTTCGACTGCGTAAACCATAACATCCTAAGAAATAAATTAATTAAAAATGGGAATGGAATGGATAAAATCATATCTGTACGCATGTCGCCAGTCTTCCAAGGGTGACTGAGCGATCAGTGACTACCTGTAACTCGGATTGTCTTGACATAAGTGAGGTGTCCCTCAAGGGTCAATAGTGGGCCCAATATTGTTTTTAATATACGTAAATGACATTGTTAGAGCGAGCCCATCTTCACATTTCACCTTGTATGCGGACGATACGACGAAATTTTTCTCGAAAAAATCCAACTATTCCTTGGAAAAAAGATGTAATGAAGTTTTTTCTAGTCTGTATGACTGGTTCTGCATGAACTCACTACACCTAAATGCTGAAAAAACTAAATTAATCCGTTTTCATAAAGGGCAAAAACAAGTGCCTACCATTCATGTAATATTAATAATAAAGTTTTGGAAAATGTACCATGTGTAAGGTTTCTAGGCCTATACATCGATGAGTGTCTTGACTGGAAAAGACACTGCGAGACAGTAATTCGGGAAAATTAACCTGTCACCTATCTATTCAAAAACATGAGAACAGTTCTGACGGAAAAACAATTGTTATACTATCCTCAGGCCGAATCACGACTAAGATACGGAATATGTTTCTGGGGGTTACCCACCTGTTTTGATGATGTATTAACCTCGCAAAGAAAAATATTCGTTGTATCACTTGTGTCTCTCATACCACTAATTGTCAAAATTTCTTTAAAACCTATGAAACTTTAACCTTACCGTGTTTGTATATTTTCGAAGTATATGTTTTTGTATTTTGTAACCTAACCACTTTTAAGATAAATAAACAAATTCATCTATATACAAAACAGCAAAATGACTACATGTACCATTTTCAAGACTAATCTCTATTTAGATCACCCACTGTAACTGGCAAAGGTTGTCCAATAAACTCCGGCAACATTGTAACACTGAAATAATTCAAGCAAGTCTTAGGAAATACCTACTGAAAGCTAGTTTTTATTCCCTGGACGAGTTTTAAAATGTCTTAGACTCAGTTGTTTTAGTCCTAGTTCCAAAATTTTTTTCAAATATATTTTGACAAATTCTATACATATTTCTCCTTGTTATTAAGGAAATAAAGTATTATTATTATAATTTTCACCCAGTTCTCAGTGTGACTCGAGAATTATTCTAAGCGCAAAAACTCAAGAATTTTTCCTCAAGCAATTAGCGTCTAGAAAATTTTACTCTGACTTTGCGGCCTTCAAAGATTGAATCACTAGTTTATTTATATAATAAGACCGCAAATGCTGTCCTAGAAAGTTTTAAAAATGTATGAGCGATAAAATTCCTAGGACATATGATATAACACACAAATTATCATGGTATTGATTTTTTTTTCTATTCTGAATTCTTCTTTCAGATCTATCAGCTAGATATCGTCTCCGATATATGAATTATTCGACAGATCTCTCTCATAGTTGAATAACCAATAAATATCCAATCAAATAAGGCCTTCCAGTATATCAAAATAGTGGATGATCAATTCCAGCGTAAATCCTTTTTGTATTTCAACAAATAACATATATCTTTTCGGAAAAGCAAAGCAAAAGTGGGATAGAATTAATTCAAATATTGGTTTCCGCGGTGAATATCGAGGTGCATCTGCGATAGCTGAATTCAATTCATTCCAACTGGAAAGTATTACATTTTCCAGAAACCACCTGAGTCAGACGCAGTTTGCAATATGAAACGAAAGTAATTAGGAATCGCAATTTAAATCTCTCTGGAGAAATTTTCATTTCTTGGAACTGCTTATTTGCAACTAGAGAAAATGTAAAGTGCTATTAGCATCAACAATTGAAAAAACCCCTGGCCAGGGGCGAAATGTCTTTCAAACAATTTTAGTATTTTTCAAGAATCCAAAATTCCAAGAAAATTCAACAAAAAAAATACAGTGAGTCTGCTTAAGTTGGCTACATATGGGAAATTTTTTATTATTGATTTTACGAAGAAAGTTATAGTTTATGAAGAGTTCTGCATAGTCCAAAAGCCAAGATGCACCATCAGATTTCAAATTCTATCAATCTTGTACGGGGTATGTCAAAAAATATTAATTTTACTCAAGAGTAAAGTAACTTTTTATTTCACTATGTCGAACATTGTTATTGTGAAAAGTTGTTCTGAATTAAAAATAAGTTCAAATATGCAGTTGCATTAATTTATAGTATTTTTTTCTTTCTCCAAATATCTCTAGAATAACAACGAAAATGTAACTGTAATTATTGTAGATGTGATCTAGGATGCTCTGACAAGAAATGTCAGACAGTAAAATGTTTGACAGTGACATTCAAAACATCAGTTGTATTTAGCGAAATTTGGTAGAAAGTATTATGAAATTTGGTAGAAATGCCAGCAACATTAAGAACTGAAGATAAAATTGAAATTTTGTTAATTGTGGGTGAGAATTAAAAAACTTATCGTGAAGCTGCAGAAATTCATAGTAACCGACACCCAGAGAAAAATATTTACCGAAATAAAATAATTGGACCTTTTTTTTCATGAATCTTTGAATGGGGACCGTTATTTGCTCTTTTTAGAGAATGATTCAGATGATGGTGCCCCATGCCAAGGTAGGTTAGATAAAAGGCAATACCTTGAAAATCGGTTTAATGGAAGAGTTATTCATTGGTTTTCTGAAATTTTTTGGCCTCCTCGGTCTCCCGATTTGACGCCACTAGATTTTTTCTTGCGGGGTTACTCACCTAAGGAAAAGGTGTATCTTCAAAGGCCATTTACAGATGTTGCTCATTTGGAAAGAGTCATTACAGAATGCGTTCAGAGTATTACTCCGACTATGGTTAGAAGAGTATTGAAAAACTTTCGTGATAGAACAATTACCTGTATTGGAAGAGAAGGCGATATGTTGAGGAGTTAGTGAATTGGGACTAATAATGTTCGTTGAATTAATACTACAAAATGAATTATTATGGTATTATTAATTTAAATGCGTCGATGAAATGTTACAAGACAGACATTAACTAATTAAAAGGTTATCAACTGTTCAATGTTCATTAGATTTTTAATTAGTTTTGTTTTGTGAAAATATGCTCATTGATTTCTGAACGGAACGGGAAGGTTAACATATCTGTAATAAATAAAAATGATAAATGTTCGGTATTGATAATTTGAGAAAAATGTGTAAAAAAAGAATTTTTCCAATTAGAAGGATGTAATTGCATATTAAAACATAGTTTTTACTTCCGAACAACTTTTTATCATAACAATTTTCGATATGGTGAAATATAAAGTTACTTTAGTCCTGAGTAAAATTCATATTTTTTGACATACCTCGTATAATATTGATAGAATTTGATATCTATGTTGCATCTTGATTAGGCCATGCAATTTTTTTATGAAGAATAACTTTTTTCGTAAAATAACAGTAAAAAAGTTTCCCATATGTAGCCAACTTAAGCAGACTCACTGTATAGTATGTATATACACCATATGATTGTAAGCAACATCCAGTATCCTTTTAACAAGAATAATGGTTGTTCATGGTGGGATTTTCTTGAAAGCCGCAGGTTCCTGTTGGCTGAGTAAAAATCTACAGATTCATTTTCCTTGCTGTGGATCTGGAAGTCTAGCCATCCTTATGCATGTGGTTTTCAGATGGTACTATCTTGTTGGCAGTCCTGAATAAGAATGATTTAGAATGGGTCGAACCTGGTTAGCATCTCTGCTCATGTCAAATTTTTTTTCAGATTCTATGAAATCGAAGCCGGATTATTCCTTCACAAGAAAGTCATTTTTTGGATACGTTTCACCGCTGGTCCCCAGGGTAGCATAACTATCAACTGAGTAATGCACCCTAGGGACAGTTTGATGCTCATCTGCAGTTCCAAACAAGTTCAGGATTCATCTTCTTGATGCTAACCTAAGTAGTATTTTTAGAGGACTAGCGGCCATGATTTTGGGAAAACTTTTAGGTTAGGTGTTTGGCCACAACTACTGCCACGTAATATACACGGTTCTGTCACGCGGTTGCTACCAAAATGGGGAACACTTTTTTGGTGGCCGCTACGTTCCGATCTACGTTCGTAGATCTCAGGTAGCCATATTCCAACAACGTTGTGGTCACCTGGCAAAAACGTGGATATAGTGACCGACACTAGACACGTTGACAACTGACTGCGCGTATGTAATTGATATGAAGCTCGATCTCTGCCCTGCAATATATTTTTATAATGAATGTTCCTCATTCTTCCATGTTGCCTGATTCATTTCTAAGACTCCATCGACTATAAGAATATATAACATACAAACACGTGAGTAAATATATTGAATTTGGATACTCCTGATCGGGATAAAATTAGAACGATTGAAAGTTTACTGTAGAAATATGGGTGTTGTAGCTCTATTGTGAGCACGCGCCATCTAAATACTCTTTATTTGAGGAAAACATTATAATTTTGGAACTAACTGCCTCTGAAATTAAGTACTTAAATCCCTCAAACCTTTTTTTAAAATCTTGGTCATTTGAAACCAATACGTAAAGTAAACTAAAAAACACACTACGATTTTCATAATTGTTTACAAAACCCACGATACGTGTTTCGCTATACTTTAGTTTTCTCAAGTGGAAATAATAGCAGACAGTAGTAGGTATTACTTACGTAATAAATTACTACGGTTGATGCAGTACTGACGACAAATAAATCTTTATTGAATGTTTCGTTCATTTCTCTAATAATGACGATCCAGCTCATTCCTGTTTATATGGCGACTTTCAGAGAATATAACTTGAAAGTGACAGAAACCGGAAATATATCATTCCAAAGTTCCTCTCATCATAAAGTGGCAAGTAGAATCATCATCATCTTAAAGTGGCAAGTAGAATCTCTCTCACCACTTCAAAGTTATAACCTAAAATTTACAATAGCTTCTTGAATAACCTCAAAATTGCGGGTACATGTCAATTCATTTGAAAAAAGTATGGTTGATTTATGCAGCTCCAATTAAAATCATGGTATGAATATCAATCAGGCGCACAAGTCAGAGATACGATCAATTTAAATCAACCTTTTTATACAAAATCAAGAAAAAATTTCATTTAATTTTGAATAAATATTATTCATGTTGTAGTGACTTTTATTAAATGCGAACCTGTGGCAATCACTTATGGAGATAGTAAGAACGTGGCAACCATCACCACATATCACAATCAAGTGCCTGCCACATTGAAGGTTTCATGGAAGTTACTGAAACGTCACCGAAACCATCATACGCTATCGAAAGTGATTGTGACTTCTAAGTAATATTTAAGTGCTACAGGATGGTTACAGCAACGGTTATTTTCCTTGCTTGGTGGCCATATTGTTTCAGTCCCCTCAATTAATAATAACAAGTAATAGAACTGTGGAGTTTCTACCATAGATGGAAATCATGTGACCATGCAAATATGCAATGTTTGTTATTCTTACTGTATAGTGGTAGATTGAGTGGAGATTCAGTTATAACCACCAAGTCAAAGTTGCAGTTTCAGTTTCCATCACTTTGATGCTACTTGGGAAGGGCTTTCAGGGCCGCTTGGATATCGAATATAATTTTAATTATTTTGTTTGTTCATCGTAGACTAAGCTACATAATCATGTTTCCCTAGGAATATCAATAATTTTATTCATTTCGAAACAATTCAGTAAATTTGAAATACTGTAATGAAACGCGTCAGTCAAATAACCTAAAATAAATTGTGAAATTGTAATAACCCCAACATCTAAAAACTATTAATGATAAATATATAATTTTTTGAACGCAGGAACCTAAGTGAGCCTAAAAAGGTATTGATTTGTATTGATGATTATCATCTTCAGGCTTCGAAAGGAAGACTTGAAAGAATGAATGCCTTCATACAGTACCCCAGAGCGTGAAGTTTCCTCAAATAATTTTATCACCCATAAATATCACCACATTATCCCAGAGTCAAGATGCGTTTTTCAAATTAACTTCAACGATATACTGATCAGTAGATATAATACGTCAAATACAAACGTTCATTATTCAGTGACAATAGTTGAAGTCCACATGGACATCTGATATT
The DNA here is from genome assembly GCA_018342105.1 of Gonioctena quinquepunctata. Taxonomy (NCBI): domain Eukaryota; kingdom Metazoa; phylum Arthropoda; class Insecta; order Coleoptera; family Chrysomelidae; genus Gonioctena; species Gonioctena quinquepunctata. The sequence continues at coordinate 22,589 of JAFIRS010004328.1, read as the reverse complement.
ATAAACGGGAAATTATTATAATAAATATTATGCAGTAACGATTGGAGATCCAGGAATGTTGTAACTGTAATGAGGGGGAAACCATAGTAGGTCCCGAAGTTACAGGTAGTGGAAAGATAATAATCTCCATTTCAGGATTCAATGTATAAATCAATATCCCTGTTATAGAATCATTCATTCAACTTTGTTTTGTACACCTTGTATATATTTCAATTTTTTTATGTTACCGGGGATATTGATTATCAGGAACAGGGTTTGGACAAGTATTTTGAAAAAGTCAATATCATAATTGTAAAAATAAATAAAACTCAATTTCAGACAGAGTGGAAGGGTATTCATTATATAAAAAGAAGCCAGTGCTTCAACAATTCTGGTCCTTCAAGCTAAAGCGATAACAATTTGCTGGAATATAAATAAAATGTCCACAACCTAAGTGAGGAGGAATAAGAGAGCAAATAAAGGAATACCGCCATCCAAGTACACAGAAGGATCGCGGCATGAAGAGAAAGAACGGTCCAAAGTACCGTCAAAGTCTAAGAAAACTAACGCAAATTCATTGTGAAGAAAGAAACTACAGGCCGAATTAAAAACGAAAAAACAATCAGCTGAAATCTCCAGGCAAGAAATGAAAATTCAAAAGAAGCTGATCCTGAAAGAATTGAAAGTAAGACAAGCTGAACTTGAAGATAGTCAAGATCTGGGGTCTACTGAAAGTAGAGGATCATTATTGTTGATAGAAGAATTGAATCTTGGGGAAAATGGAACAGAAGTACTCAATATGGATTTGGAAAAGATTCGTATACAACAATGGATCAATAATATTCCTTCAGTGCATACTTTTGCTGATAAATCCATATCTTTAAGTTTTAGGTCTGGTAAAGCTGAGAGTTTTGAAACGGTGAAAGGGGTGCCGGAAGTGGAAGGAATGTATAGTGTCAAGATGCACCGGAGAAAAATAAAGGGGATGAAAATAAATTCAGTCAATTCATGGCAAGACAATCGTTGAATAAAGAATTGCCTATCTTCAGCGGAGATCCAAAAAATTGGCTTCCTTTCATTTCTCAGTTCAGAGAAACATCTAAGGTATGTGGTTTTACTGACATAGAAAATATATCAAGACTTCAGGAATGTTTAAAAGGGAAAGCGCGAGTTTCTGTGCAGGCTTTGTTGAATTTTACTAGTGAAGTTGATGAAATAATACAAATTCTGGAATCCCGATGTGACAAACCGGAATTCATCATTCAGGATTTGATTTCTACGGTAAGAAAGTTTCCTGTTCTGACAGAAGAAAAACTAGAAAACGACATAGAATTTTCAAATTTTATACGAAATTTATCAGTCACTTTGACAAGTATGAATTGTCAGTCACATTTGATGAACCCACAACTTCTTTCAGATATGATTTCGAAACTAACCCCTAGTTTGAAATTGGAATGGGGTAAACGTGTGAACACAACAAAAACAGATAGTTATACCATTGTGGATTTTTCCTCCTCGCTGTGAAATTGCAGATGCAATTAGTTCCATTGCAACACTGGAATCTGAAACGGACAGAGGAAAGAATTGTATGTACTACCACATCACACATCGGAAAACTGCTTCTTTTATAAAAAAAAATATGTATTGAAAAGATGGGAGTGGGCTAGACGAAAAAAGATTTTTTGTTGTTGTTTGAGCTCTAGACATCATTTGAGTACATGTAAGAAAAAATCATGTCCCATCAGTGGATGCAATGAATATCATCATAGTTTACTTCACAACGATCGACGGTCATCATCGCAAGGGATAGCTCAAACAACAGAAATAGAAAAAATTGATGAAGTATTAAATCATTGCATTGTAGATAGAGGAGTGCTTCTGAGAATCATCCCAATTATTCTTTCTGGCCCGGAGGGTGAATTCTCCACCTTTGCACTGTTTGATGAAGCATCTACTGTCACCCTGGTGAGCGAGCATATAACAGATAGAATTGGAGCTACTGGACAAGTGGATGGACGAATTCAATCACCAATGAGAAAATAGACTCTAGGAAAGTAAGTCTGGGAATACGGGGAAACAATGAAAATGAAAAGTTTGAGTTAGAAAACGTCAGAACGGTAAGATGTCTTGATTTGCCAAAACTATAGATTTTAAGTTGATGAGAAATTGGAAACATTTGATCCAATTATCACCTCGCGAATTGAATTCTATGAGAAATGCTAAACCTGAAATGTTATTAGGTCAGGATAATATTGACAATTGCGAAGGAAGTCATTGAAGGAAAGAAAAATGAACCTATGATATCCAAAACTAAATTGGGATGGGTTATTCATGGGAATACCTCTAGTATAAGAGGACGAACTGATGTGATATTTCATATCAGTGACAAAGATGGTGAACTTCTTGAGATGGTAAAACAATCATTCAAACTAGAAAACATGGGCATAAAGTTTCCTGAAAAAAGTTTAAAATCAAAAAAAGATGAAATAGCTTTAGAAATCATGAAAAAACGTCTAGAAAACTTGAAAATAAATTGAAATAGGGCTTTTGTGGAAAAGAGATGACATAAAATTGCAAGAATCAGAATTTAATGCGTTGAAAAGGTTAAAATCCATAGAATCCAGAATGCAAAAAGCTAGTCGGTTTGCGAAAGAGTATAGCACCAAAATTCAAGACTATTTAGATGAAGGTTATGCAAAACAACTTTCGAAAGAAGAAGTTGAAGGAACACAAGACCATATTTTGGTGTCACAAATCCTGACAAAGCAGGAAAACTCAGGTGTGTCTTTGATGCGACAGCCAGAATTAAAGGGATTAGTTTGAATGATTGTTTACTAAAAGGTCCCGATTTACTTAATAATTTACCGAGTGGGTTGTTCAAATTCTGAGAAAGAAATATTGCTTTCACTGGTGACATAAAAGAGATGTTCCATCAGGTCGTAATGAAACCAGAAGACAGAGACGCGCAGAGGTTTCTCTGGAAAAAAATTCGACTGTGAGGGAGAGATCGGAGTTTATAGAATGAATGTGATAATTTTTGGTGCCGCATCTTCACCCTCATGTGCAACTTTCATAATGAGAAAAAATGCTTTGCAATTCGGGAATTAGGCTTCAAGAGCGGTCGAAGCTATTTGCCATCGACATTATGTCGATGACTACTTAGATAGTGTCGACCCGAGGAGGAAGCGTCAGAATTGATAAATCGTGTCGTGGAAATCCATAAAAGTGGAGGATTCCTTATAAGAAATTGGATTCGCAATTCAAAACGGGTATTGAAGAATATTCCTAGTGAATTGAGAACAGGTGAGATGAAAGATCTTGATTAAGATAGTGATTTGCCAAGGAAAAGAGTCCTGGGTTTGTATTGGGATCCAAAGAAAGACATGTTTGTATTCAATATAAAATCAAACAAATTTCAGGATATTCTTCAAAAGAAATGTCTGTGTTTGACGCACTAGGCTTTCTAAATAATTTTTCTGTTAATTTTGATTTAGTAGATATGGCGATCCGGAGTCACATGGGATGAAGACTTAGCTGATACTATGAATGAAAAATGGATCAGTTGGCTGTTGGAACTAGAACATATAAGAGGATTTCACATACCAAGGTGCTATATTTTTGATATTTTTCATTCCAAAAATACTCAGTTACATGTATTCTGTGATGCCAGTTCTGAAATTTTTGCAGGTGTTGTTTATATAAGAGCAGAAGTAAATTCAATTTTTTACACGTCTCTTATTATGGCAAAATAAAAAATTGCCCCTCCTTTGAAACCCATTTCAATTCCTAGGCTTGAACTTCAAGCTGCAGTGTTGAGAAGTCGATTATCAAAATTTATTTTAGAAAATCATAGTTTGAAAATCAACTCAAATTTTTTCTGGACTGACTCCAAAACAGTTATCAGTTGGTTGAGATCAGAGAATGCCTATAAATTCAAACCTTTTGTTGCTCACAGGTTAGTAGAAATAGAAGAAGAACTGACAGACATTTCAAACTAGCACTGGCTTCCTACTGCAGAAAACGTGGCGGATGATGCAACAAGAGAAAACAGAATCATTGACTGGAGTGCAGAAAGCCGATGGGTACGTGGTCCAAATTTCCTCAAGAAATTTTTGAAATAGATGCCACAGAAATGAAAAAAGAATGTATAGCTGTAACGCTACAGATACAAGAATCTAATTCCTTACAAGATTCTCCTCATGGTTCAGATTGATCAGAGCAACAGCGTGGTTACTGAGAATTTTACATATCAAGAAAATAATATCAGACCCTCACATAAAAAAGTTACCTTCAGAATTGCTACGTGAAGAAATTCATATGGCTGAAAATGTATGGATTGATAATATACAAGAAAACGATTTCGCAAGAGAAATTGAAAATTTCAAGAAAAATTAGCCATTGACGAAAAAAAGTAAGTTATATACTCCTTCGCCAATTTTGGAAAATAATGGAATTTTGAGAGTCCGAGGAAGAATATTAACATCTCATTCATTGGCTCAAGACACAAAATTTCTTATTATATTGGACAAGGAAAATCGTTATACCAAACTATTAGTTGGTCATTATCATTTGAAAGCTGGCCACCATAATCAAAATTACGTTGCCAATGAATTGAGGCAAAAATTCCACATTATAGGGCTAAGAGCTGCTGTGAGAAGCTGCTGGGTATCTTGTCAACACTGCAAAAATCGTAGAGCACCCCCGATTGTTCCAGAAATGGCACCTCTTCCACTTTGTAGACTTGAAAGTTTTGTCAGACCATTTTCAATTTCGGGTATGGATTTTTTTGACCCTTTTGGTATCACCGTAGGGAGAAGGAAAGAGAAGCGATATGGTGTGCTTTTCACATGCCTCAGTACAACACTGACCACGGATTCGGCGATCATGGCTATCCGAAGAATGGCAGGAAGAGGAGGTTGTCCCCAGAAGATTTATTGCGACAACGGTGCATGGTTCTGACAAAGAACTGCGGAAGGCGATGGCAGAACTAGATCAAGATGAGATCCTCAGGCAACCATCTTCGAAAGAAATAACATTTGTTTAGAACCCACCTGCGAGTCCACACATGAAGGTAGTTGGGAGAGACTAATAAGGTCTGTCAAAATCGCTTTGGGAGCAACACTGAGAGAGAGGTTACCCAGAGAAGAAATTATATTGACTTATTTGATTGAAGCTGAAAACATAGTCAACAGAGGACCGCTTGTTCACGTCTCTTTGGAACCCAGTGATGAGGAAGCTTCAACAACCAGTCACTTTCTAATAGGAACATCCAGCTCAGTAGGTAGTTCCTGGGCATTTTTGTGAGGGTGACTTGATTTCCAGAAAACATTGGAAAATCTTCCAATTTTTTGCTGATTGTTTCTGGAGACGATGGTTACGAGAATACCTCCCTACATTGACCAGGAGAACAGAATGGTTTTCTAAAGACCCTAGAAAATTGAAGATAGTGGACATTGTTATAATAATCGACGAGAAACTACCAAGAAACTGTTGGCCAAAAGGGATCGTAGAAAAGGTCTATCCAGGTGTCGACGGACAAATTAGATCAGCAGAAGTAAAAACACAATTTTGGAATTTTCAAGTTATGTATCCTCGGCGTACACAGAGGAGAATAACACTTCACCAAGAAAGTTGGCAATAAAACCAAGAAAGAAGACTGAAAATTTGTATTTGTATTGTATATCCCAATTAAAAAAAAAACTTGTATGGAAAACACTTATTCACACATATTCGATTCTTAACTAACGTCCACATTATTGAGGCAATGTGTGGGTATCAATAAATAAGTGGAGTGGAGTATTTTTTGCTCCTCTTCAGTAACCCTGTCCCTACCAGCCTTAGGATGTGTTGAGGTCATACTCGCATCAGTTTGGATAACAAACGCTTACCCAAAATTTGGACGTGACAGTACTGACGCAGAAATTGAACTTTCAAAGCATCGTCCTGTGGGTGAGTCCAGCATTTTTCTATCAGTCAGGCGAGATGTTGGACAAGGGACTGCGGGCCTACCCATGTTGGTATACAAAGATTGTTGTTTTATGAGTATTTATATTATATAACAATTTATATTTAAAGTAGTTATGTTGTATAACAATTAAAAGTTTGAATAGGTTATTATATTATATAACAGTTGATAGTTAAAGTAGAGTAGGTAAGTAATTATTTTTAAAATAATGAAATTTCAGTAGGTAGTAATTAGTAGATTTTAGCCACAAAACAAAAATAACGACGAAAAAGAAACTGGAAACAAATAATAAAATAAACTACTCCTAAACTAATGTAGTAACCAATTTAAGTTGGCGCCAGAAAAACAATCAACGAAGATCATCAAATTACTTCGAAAAAATAATCAAAGCTGAGTACCATAAAAATTTCAGGTGAAATATCCAGCGATAAACAATAACATTAAAAAAAATTGATCTGCACGTGTGTGCCTGTCCGGGTAGCTGTCTCGCTGATATGAACTTCGGGAACGCTCGGCAATTTCTGGTGAAGAGACGCGCCGCCGCCGCGCATCCCGCTGCCATTATTTCACGCAATACGTAATTAATTAATGAGTTACTTACATTAGGAGCTTAGTTATTGAGACTAAAAAAGGTTTATTTTATTTTTGGATTTTCAGTATAATTTTAATTTTTTTATTCATGTGTAGTATAGCAAAGAAGATTCGCTTACCACCCAGAAGGGTCTTGCGTATTACTATAGTACTCATACCATACTCCGAAGGTGCTTCTTTCAGGGGGTACTCATATGACAAAGTGTTCTGAAGGAAGAGTACATAAAAGCAAGAAAATTGAAACATTTCAAGAAAATCGCAGATATATATATTTAAATACACATTGTATCGATTTCCAGACGGAAGTAATGAGAACCATTTCTGAGGTTTATTGGAGGAATGTTGTTTATGAGGACAGATAACTTCAAACACATTTGAAAAATCTGAAGCTCTTATTTGTATGACTCAATGTAATCTCACAGATTTCTTTTATTTCTCTTATATTGATTGAATCCTTGAAAAAAATTAAAGAAAAGGTTTTATTTATACGAATGCACTAAAAAGGAAAAAATAATTTCTTTCGTTGTTTGATTTAGCTTATTCTGTGAGTAACTGATTCAAAATCTTGCCGCGCAAGATTACCTATTTTGTATCCCCGGCAAGCTTTGGAATTTGTTACTCACAGAATAACACAACTAACAAAAGCTTGTTTTTAAATTATTTTTTCATTTATTTATTTTTCATTATTTAGTATTTATAATGTTGAATAACTAGCTTAGTAATTTCTAACTAATTTATTTTTGAATTTTGACAAACAAATCATAATCTTCGACCCCGAAAACCGCTATATTCCTAACAAAAATTTGTTAATGCATTGCTACCGGAATTAGTACACCTGCCAAATCTAAAATGAATCGGGCGATTAGAAGTGGGCCAAATTTAACTTTCAAGATTTGATTACAGACAGACAGACACCAAGACAGTGAAATTGAAAATAAAAAAAATATTCGACCCCAAAAACCCCCACCAATTTTTAATATAATCGGACCATAATCACAAATTTCGTCTGCCATTTTGGAGCCGCCATATTGAATTTTGACAAAAAAATCATAATCTCCGACCCCGAAAGATTTGATTACCGACAGACACCGGGACAGGTGAAACTAAATGAAAACTTGTAGTTTGTCCATAGAATAGAAGTTATTTGAAGTTAGCCTATCAAAACAAAAAGAAACATTTCCTCAGGCTGAGTCCTTAAATGCGAATATTAGAGATATATTGCTAGGAAATATGGAGAAAGGCGAACGAAAAATGGAAACTCACTTCGGGTTACATTGGATGAATTATTCAGCCGAGCTCGTGGATGAAAGCACATGTAGATGTGAAAGAAACCATTGTCTTTGAATGACATATGGCTTTGAATTTCCATTTGTAATTCAAATTCCATTCTGGAAGATATATATGTGACATTTCTTTCAAGTCCATCGCTTTTGTTTGATGTCGGATTTCGGTATTGTATTCGGAATTTCGATTATTTCCACAGAAAATAGATACACAGTGAGATTTAAAACTCTGCCACATCTTGGGATGAATGTTATCATGCAATTAAAAAACATGGATTAACGGAATAGTATGAATTTTCCACAAGAAAGGGAACATATTTTCGAAAACATCACAACTGAATATCCTCTGCATTTTTCGAGAATTTTTCCTCTAGAAGTGTTATGGTATTAGTTCGAATTTATTCTGAAAGGGCAAATTTGTGAAGGACCTAACTTTCCCAATGAAAAATGGCAAATAGTTGGATTTAAAAAAAAAATATTTCCGGGCTCAAAGTGGGTATTTTTTATATTGCTCAGTAGTTGTATCTCAACAGGGTATTAAGAATGCAGCTAAAAATTTCAACTTTGAATAAAGTCCATTTTAGAAGAGTTTGTTAATTTCCTCGCTAGATAAAACTATATTAAAAATGAATGATAGATATTAAATCCATATAGATAATTCTATTCTGTATATATAAAAATGGATGTTGGTATATATGTAAGAGATTGATGAGCCCCGATCAGCATGAAAGATGGCAGCTGAGTAATTTTTCATGGAGGAGGTTTTCATGGTCCCCATTTCACTTTAACTCGCCACTAGATGGCGCTGAGCCATCGACTTTTATAACATTCAACCGATCCCCTTGAAAATTGGTATACACAGATATTAGAACACGGAGAATATTTTCGCCCTATTTATTCTGCTATACCGATACCGCATAACCGATAACGAGATAAATAGATAACGGAAACAGGTCAACGGAAAAACGGGATAACGAGAAACGGGTTAACGGAAAACGGGATAACGAGAAGCGGGCAAAGTCACAGGCATTACCTAGATGGAACTACACAAAGGAAAATATAGAAAATGAAATAATTAATGAAAAAGCTTTTTATAGACGAGCTATCATTAAAATGCGCTAAAGAGTAAAAAATAATTGCTTTAGATTGTGACGTAGATTTTGCGCGACAAGCTCTTGAATATATAACTCACGAAATAACTTACGTCACACATCATAAGCAATTATTTTTCAATTTTCAGCGGATTTGAATGAAAACTTTTTAAAAAGGTTTCTTATTGATTATTTTATTTTGTGCTTTTTAGTAAGTACCTTCGCCTCAATCTATGGATTTTTGTTAAAGCATCGTTATTATGAAGCCTTTTTTCCTGTATGTTTTTCAATGTGGAGGCCATCTTAAGACTAACTCGTCCGCCATCCTGGAGCTGACATCTTCAATTTATGAATTTTGACTTAAAATCAATAATATTCTACTATAATTACAATCTCCGACCCCAAAAACCCCGACATACCAATTTTGAATAGAATTGGTCCATAATCACAAAACTCGTCCACCATCCAAAAATCATAATCTCCGACCCCAAAAACCTCCACATACAAATTTTTAATAGATCGGATCATAATCATAGAGATCGTCCCCTTCTTGGAGCCGCCATCTTGAATTTATGAATGTTGACAAAAAAAATCATAATATCCGCCCCGAAAACCTCCACTACAAATGTTTACTAGAAACGGATCATAATCATACGAAAACCTACACAATTTCGATTTCGAAAATACAGAAATTATTGGAAAACAACAGAACTATAGAAAAAGAGGTATACAAGAGATGAAAACATAAAAAACAGAGAAACAATAAATACCCAATTTCTACCTACTCTTATACGTATCTAATAACCAAATTGAAAGCACCACAACAATGACAAATCATGCAAGCCTATTATACACATACCTTATTAGTGAATAGTCGGAAAAAATCACGGAACAAGAAAAAACCAGCCTCTTTCAATTACACTGGATGCCTTCATTCAGAAAAAAAATACGTTATTCACGAAACACAGGAATTTTTCCTAAAGACAAACGAGAGGAATCCAATATATAAATATATATATATATATATATATATATTGTTAGGTTATGAAAAACCAGTTATATATTTCAAAAGGAAAAGAAGAAACAATTTTATAAAAAACCCACAAAAAATAATTACTAAATAGCTAGTAGTTCAAGAGATATTGTTTTTACATAATTTTGAAATTCTATCTCCTTTATTAGGCCTCTGTATAATATTAATGGATAAAAATATTCAAATACTATAATACAATCAATTTCATACACTGTCATAATGATTACAACCCATAATTATTCAAAAGACAACAAGAAATGTCTAGATTTACAAAATCATCCTGAATAAAATGTGATAAACAAAATTATAAGCTTGAAACATACAGTATATGAAATTGTATGTAACTAAAAATAGCCAATGAGAGAACAACAAACTTCTTGATGACAATAGCCAATCAGGGAACAGTATGGCCAAATGTAAGATTTGAAATTGTGAGAAAATAAGAACGGAAAAGTGTCAGAGACAATTATGATTGAATATTGTAAATAGTCTGTAAGAAAGGAAAAATAATTTTATTTATAAGTTTTGACAAATAACCCCAAACGGTGAAAATGTGAGAACATAGTGCGCGAATTCAAAAATTCAAATCAAAAGGAATGAGGAAAAATGGTATCCAAGTGACGGAAAAAACAGAGCCAAAAAGATCGAAAATAATTTGAAAAAGAATGCCACGTTTTGTTTGGAAGAGAAGAAAAATTCAATAATTTCAATAATTATAAGCAGCAAACTACATTACCTTGTATGTACTCCATATACAAGTATTCCAAAGCAGATTTCTGGATTTGTATGGTTCCTTTTTTGGTATTGGAGTTCCTGAGAGCATTGGATTGAAAGGGAATCCAAATTCTGGTTGTGTATTGAACAGCGACAGTTCCAGCGTCAGGTATAAACTTTCCTAGTGCACATTACGAACTGAACAACTTCACTAATAACTCATATCCCATCAGAAGAACTTGATTTCATTTGATTTTGAACTATTAAAGAAATTTTCACTTTCAAGGTAAAAGTGAGGTTGTGTCTATTCATCCATGACCTGTTTCCCATGATTATCAATGAAAATTTGTAGATTGACCATAGAATAAGTTATCTATCGTAGGCCAGGTTAATTTAAGTTTTCCTGAATGAAGGAAATAATTGCTTTTTGATACTTTGTCGTTTGTTTTCCACAATGATCAACAATCATACTTATAAACATTGAATAGATTGAAATTTTACATCAAGCAGTGGCTAGTGGCTCAATTGCCTGAACCGGCTATCTGAGACGAGAGGCGTACCAACTGAGTTTAGTTGTGGTAAGAAAAGTGATAACAATTGGCAGCAACGTGACGAGAGAACAGTGACGTTAGCTAGCAATTATTATTACATTGCAAAATATATTATACAGAGCGAAAATAATTATCTATCAATATTTCATAACAAAAAGCTAATATCATAACAACTATTGATTTTACGATTATTATTACATAACAATATATATATATATATATATATATATATATATATATATATATAGTGCGTTCAGAGTTTATTATTCATTTTGAGTAATAAGTAAGATTTGATCACACACGTCGGGACATGTGAAAGTAAATAAAAGCTTGTCAAAAACAAATTCTACGCGGATGAAGTAAGATTTGATTACACACGTCGGGACATGTGAAAGTAAATGAAAGCTTGTCAAAAACAAATTCTACGCGGATGAAGTCGCGGGTACCAGCTAGTATAATATACAAGTGTACTCCAAAAAAACAGAACCTTTTCATAGATATCATTTCATAATATCGTTCCTCACTTCAAAAATAGTTCACGACAATCAGGATTATTTTAATTTTATTGCACATTAAATATACAAGCTTGCTCAAAAGTCAACCAAATAGAAGATATTTACTGTTACCGTTCCTGTACCTGATGCACTCACTACTTGAACCAAACCCTAGTGAAAATATCAACTGTTGTTTTTGAAGCATAACAGTACATCACTGATTTTTCACAATATCAATAACCCCAGATTCAGCGTTTCGATTTGCATCAGACACATCTTTATACTATATCAAATGGATAGTGAATTATTCTTTCGTGTAATTCACCACTTCACCAAGGTTTCAAAAATACCATAAGTAAATAGAAAATTCTAACTATGGGAAGACAGAAAGGGAGATGAAAACTGTTCCTACTGAGTACAATAAAGAACTGCTGGGTGTCTTTGAATCTGACTATGAGCTAGCGTAGGTTACCTCGTTTGTAGCATACATGTGTTATATACAATATGAGTGATTTGCCCAAAACATTGTTTTCGGTTGGGAACCATGGATATTGGGTTTGTCCATAATTATGTACTCGGGTTGCATGGAAATATGAACAGGGTGTTCATATAATGTAGAATCATCTGCGACTGGAAGATAAACTTCAGTCAGTATCTTTCATCGTTCAATATAATCCATTTTCAATATTAACTCGATATTCCGAACTTCTAATGAATAGTCTCATTGGATTAGAGAGCAAAGGCTATGTTCTTAGAAATGTGACAAATTGTCCAAAGCTATTATAGAAAGTTTTATAGGAATACATTCTCAATTGTATATCAAAAACATAGATTTTTCAAAACAAAAAAAGGTTGAAGGGAAACATTCTCAATTGTATTTCACCAGCTATATTTTTCTTAAAATTTTCGAAAGTTGTGAAGGGAAACATTCTTAAATGTCTATCAAAGAGATACTTTTTTACCTAAGAATTAAAAAACATTTATTCTCCATATTCAATTGATTTCCTTCTCAACATCTCCTAAGAAGTAATCTTGAACGATGGAACATAGTTACTGGAGTTCGATTTATTCCGAATTTCTGTAAAGTATCAACTGGTTCTTTCGAATTTCCGTTCTTTCCACGAAAGAGATTGAAATATCAAATGTTACAATAATTTTTTTCTGTACAAACGTACTATTCCAAAACTGTTTTAAAAAAACTCCATGTGTACTATAAAGTAACTTCAGAGCTAATTGTTCAGAAGATGAAAGAATTCTTTGAATAATATGGAAGAACAAAATAATTGATTCAATAGACTAAATAATTGATAACAATATTCATAATACAATAGACTACAATACAGTTTATTTCTGGTAAATCCCTTTAACGGCTGCGCTCCGAAAAGAACAACTTCCCCTGATGGAGACACTACGTGAAGACGATAAATAATATATGCACCCATCTGAAAATACAACATTTGTTGAATTTTATATCGGGACGGAGAAGAATACATCACGAATGAGTGTCTGTCATTCAATCCTTCTTGTAGAGTATTTTATATCCCAGATGGAGTATCATAAAAGCGTATATAGTATATGAGAATTCTGATAGAATGTAATATGGATGTCTTTCATTTCTAGATGTAGGAGGCGAGAGAATTTGCATACACATCAGAATATTGAGATCAGTTGCAATAATTTATATTCATGAATGAATTGGAAACTTTATTTCTGTGAAATGTACTGGAAGTGTTAGAAAAAAACCGAAAGTGTCCATACTAGATGAGGACTTCATTTTATATGACGAGTGTATAATGCCATTTTATAACGATTTACAGTAGTTAAAAACACGAAAAAAGAAATTGAAAACATGTTTTGTTCTTTGTGAAATTCGACAACATTTTGGGTGGTGAATGCAGGCTGCCTCAGGTATATATTAAAATTCAAAGTGAAGAAAACAACTAACCTTGTTATATTCAAACTGGTGATAAAGTCAGATCTAGTTGACTATATACACTGCTTTGAGGCACTTATCAACATTATCACAGTCACTTGTAAGGAACAAAGAACTCGAACAGTATTGAAAATAGTTTGAATATATAGTTTTGAATAGTAACAGCACGACCATTGTAGTGATCCAGACATTCAGAACACGTGAACTGAAAACTGTTGCCAAGCAAGATTCTCGTATGAACGGTTTCCAAAGCTGTCTACGAACGAAGTTTGTTAGATTCCACTAGTGTTTTCTGATTAGCTGGGAATGAAAGATCTTGAGAACTTAATTAGCATCTAATCAGAAAATAGTGAAATAATGTATATTATATCAATATATCTGGAACACAAAAGCCGGCACAGAGATTGGCAGCTCCAGAATCCAACCATAATTGAAATTTACTACTTCATTCATAAATGCGACGAGTGATTTACTTTTCTTCTACTCTTCAAAATACGCACGGAACACCTCGGTGTTTAATTTTTAGAGCCAGCAAAAGACAAATACAATAACCTTTGAATTAATTCTCCTGCACATCGCATACACTGGTTTCTGATTGGTTGCTTACTAGGACCTTTCATTCACCAGCCAATCAGAAAACATCACTAGAGTCTAACAAACTTTCGTTCGCAGACCGTGCATGCGAGAATCTTGCTTGGAAACAATGTTCAGTTCACGTGTTCTGAATGTCTGAATCACTACAACGGTCGTGATATCATTTTGAAAACAATATTTCAATTGCGAATGTTTCTCTTTTCGATACTATTTGTGTCGTTTGTTTCTTACAAGTGAATGATAACTATGATAAGTGCCTCAAAGCAGTGTATTAAGACAACTAGATCTGACTCCATCACCAGTTTGGATATAACAAGGTTAGTGGTTTTAATAACTTCGAAATTGAATATCTATGTCAGGCAGCCTGCAATGTTTACATTTACCACACAATCGTGCAACATTCTACATTATTCAAATGTCGAGTTAAATGTTTATTGCATTCGGCAATTCCTGAAGTTTTTTTGTGAGTAGGACACCTGAAATTAGGCGGGTGGCGCTACCCAAAATTTTGTCGAATTTTACAATGAACAAAATATATTTTTTTTAGATTTTTAACCACTGTTATTTGTTATAAAATGGCATTATACAGGTGTGCAAGTGGTTAGATCACACCCTGTATATATTAGAGTTAACTTCACAATAGGATAATTCCAGGCACTAAGTGCAACGCGTTTCCATGTTTTGTCCTCTTCACAAGTATGAAGACATTTGGTTACGAATGAGAAGAAAGCTTATTTTACCTTCTCAAAGAATTTCAATGAAATTCCAAAATCAAGCTGTAATTTCACCCTTTTTTCGAGCACTTCTTTATATCATGCAACATGCGCCGATATGACGCCTAACATAATATTTAGGCGATGATACGTTTTTCACTTCTCAAATAGTAATTTTTGATTGCACTACACTGTAAATAATAGAAATTGGCACTCGTTTTACTGCAATCATTTTGAATTTCCATATTTCCATTGGAAACCTGCCAAACATCAAGGCGACCTGACATCTAAAAGTTGGTGAACTGTAATATTTTCACCCTTTCCACACCATATGTTGATTTTACTACTGAAATCACAATTCGATTTCACATTTCGACGAAATCATATTTGCCATTCCTAGGTGATGTCTAGTTGATCTTTCCGTGCTCTACTCTCCAATATACCGGGTGCCAACGTATTCTTCAGACAAGCCACTATTTCCAGAGATCTATACAGGCAGGGGTGTTGAATTCAATAATTTGAAAAAAAATCAATAGTTCATACTCTCTCATCACTTCTGGTTTCACCAGAAATGTCCCCAACTGAGGAATTTCAAATGAGACACCCTGTATTTTTTACTATTTTGGATTCTAGAGAAGATTCTGAGTACGATTACATCATTTTGAGACGAAAAATTGGTACAGTTGATTTTTCAGAAGCATTTTTATTTTCGCCTAGTTGAGTACCTATGGCGGTTGAATATTTCCAAAACCATTAATTGTGAAAAAAGGCAATATTTTCAAATGACAACTTTTGTTAGACACAAATTCCCTAGATTCTAATCTCCACAACAAATCCATTGATGGTTTCGAATCGAAAATCGGAGGAATGACAATCCTAATTCACAAATTATTTGTCCCGAAAAATTATGAGTAACTTGGGGTTTATCGCTTATCAAGTATGCTGTAGAAACAAAATTGAACGAAACCAGATTAATATCTTCGAATTTACGATCAAACCAGTTTACTGAGAGCTAAGTTCCTGATGTCTGGGGGCATTAGCGAAACCCCTTCGAAGAACTCGAGCCCTTTGCAAAATAGCGCTCGGTAATCGCAAAACAGGTGTTCTACAGTTTCAGCGAAGTTCTCGTAGTAACGGCACAGTTCACTGTCTGATCTATCAATTTTTTTGACTGGGACTAGGACTAGGATACCTCAGAGGAATATGTCCAGTGAGCAGCCCCGTTACAGTTTCAAGTCTTTCTTGTCCAACTCAAGAAGCTGTTCAGCTTTGTCTGGCGATGGGCTCGAAAGTCTTTTCGCTTGTCTTTGCCCTGGAACTTTATTCCAGTGGGTTTCAATTTGGTCAGCTTCCCAGAGCCGAAACTATTCGTTGATGTGGGCTTCGGAAAGACCACAAAAGTGTTCCGAACCAGAAAATTGAGTGTTTGCGCCTTCCTCAGCAAGGCTGTCTGCTCCTTCATTGCCTTTGATCCATTTGCGACGTGGCACCCACATCAAAGTAACCTAATTGTTCGTAGCCAGTTGTCTTAGGAAGAGTTTGCAGTCCCAAGTCAGTCTAGACTCACAAGTGTGTGACTTTAGAGCTTTTAGTGCTGCTTGGATGTCTGATAGGATATAGATCTTTGCCCCACTGAAGCCTCTTCCAAGGCATTCTCAAGCGCCAATTTTTAGAGAATGGGTTTCTGCTTGAAAAATTGTTGGGGCTTTGCCTAGGGATTTTGAGAGCCTGAAATTATGACCCGCTACTCCCACTACAGCCACTCCGTCCATTTTGGAACCATCAGTACACCATACTGATGCATTACTTTCTAGTTGAAGCCCGTTCGTGGTGAATATATTGTAGTTGTTTATAACCATTCCATATTTTCCTTCAAAGTCGTACCTAGCTGGCATAATATCTGATGGCTTGTACCTGAATTCTAGGGGAAAATTTTCCAGAATCTTCAGATGTCCAATCAGATTTCCATCCTCCAAGTTTTATGCCTGGTGCAGTCTGAAGGCAATTTTTGACGCTTCTTTCATTACACACAAGTGCTGTGGCAGAAGATTCAGCATTACCGCTATTGCTGCAGTGGGGCACGTGAATATTGCCCCTTTTCCCTGGAAAAGGCAACCCACCTAAATTTTTTTGGCCCCGCAAATTTGGTTCCTGTTTTTTTTCTTAAATCCAACCTTTTTTATCCAGGTTTTTCCCTTCGCCCCTGTACCATGAACGACCATTTATATTATGTTAATTTTGTATTTGACTATTTTCGTTAAGCCTTCCTGGGGGAGCGATGGGGGTTTAAGGGTAGTAACCCTTTGGGGGCCCCTTTCCCACATCACGTCCCTATGAAATTATTGAGTGTTTTTTCAAATTTTTGGGGGTGAGCCGTTATTTTGGGTTGTTCGTGATGGTTTTAATGTGTTGTTTTTTTTGGACACCATATTAATGGGGTATACGTGGCCATGGGTTTGATAATCGTCTGATATAACCAGTTTATCTTTTTCGTTTTCCCCAAACTCCATGTCTTCCAAAAGTTTTTGCGGAACGTCCGGGGTTCCCGTTGTAGCCTTGGAAAACATATTTTTGGGATGACGGTTTTCAAGTCTTGATAGGCGCCCTTTTTTTGTGAAGCGGCCTGTCCAAAATGATTTAAATTTATAAAACGTATATAATTTTCCCATTTTTAATAATTATACTTTGGCCCCCCCTCAGTTTCGGAAAAAATAGTGCTCACCAATTTTTCAGTTTTTTTCCCCCCCCCTTAACCACAGAATTCTCATTGTTTTTTTGAAAACATTAAAAATTTAAAAAGAGTGCGGGTGAAAAAAAAATAACTTTGACAAAAAAAAATTAGTGTTTATCAATAATTTTGGATCATATACCTAGGGGCCTTTGAGTCTTTAAAAAGGGTTACCCCCAACAGACATCATTCTTGTTTTCAATATTACTAATTCGTGATGGTTACCAGAGCAAAAATGCTATACCTACTTTGTTTCTTCGACATTGTGTTTCAAACGAATCGGGTAAGGAAGTTGACGGGGGTGATGTTTTTTATAATTCATCCGGAATGATTTTGGGAAAAAATTGTTAATGGACTTGCCGCTTGCTGTTTTGAAGTGATGTTATTTCAACAAGATGAGGATCCACCCATAAGACCTTCAAATTTTAAAACCCGGGGTTCAATGAATTTTTTGAAAACGAAGGGCCCTTTTGTACGTTGGCCTGCCCGATCACATGATCCCAATTTTTTGGACTTTTTTGGGGGGGGTTATGTGGCAGAATTTAGACACCTCAAACACTTAAAATTTTAAAAATCGTGAAATTTTTTCTACTATAAACCCTGGGTATAATGCGAAATTTAAGGAAAACAATTTAGAGAGCCGAAAAAGTCAGGGGAAATTGGGGAGAATGAATTTTGAATATTCAATTCCCCCTTTAACTAATTCCCGGCATTATGGATAGTTTTGTTTTGTTGGAAAAGGATGACATTTTGTGATGTTCATGATCAGTTAAATTCAATTTTGTGTCCACAGCATACTTGATCAGCAATATCCCCCAAATTCCTTTTTAATTTTCGACAAATAATTAGCGTATTAGGATTGAATCCATTCGATTTCAAACCATCAATGGATTTGTCGGGGAAACCAGAATCCAAAAAAATGTTTGTTAAGAGATTTGGGCAGTTGAAAGAATTAATTTTTTACAAATTGGGTTATGGGAAAAAATAGGTACCAACTAGGGGGGAAAAATGTCTATTTTTCCCCCCTCAGATTGGTTAAAAGGGGCCAAACCAAAAAAGATATAAAAAAAAAGATGCTTTTTGGAAAAAACAATGAACCAATTTTTTGCCCAAAAAATTTTTATCATACGTAGAATTGTCCCTAGATTCCAAAAAAAACGAATACAAAGAGGGTTTTATTTTTTTAATTTTAAATTTGGGGTCGTTTTGGGGAAACCGGAAGTGAGTATGAATTATTGAAAAAAATTCCCCAAATTTTTGAATCTAACACTCTGCCAATTTTGGGTCTTATACCCTCGAACTCTTTGGGAAAAAATGGCTTTTTCTAAAGAAAACCCTTTAAACCCCGGGATAGTGGGGTGGGTTTAGGGAGTTGAGATTGGGGAGGCGAGTTGAATATATTTTACAAATTGGGCCTTTGCCAGAGCTTTGGAGGAAAAGAGATCATTACATTTGGGTTCCGGGGGGTAATCATCCGGGTTTAGCTACCCTGGACTGATGAGGGGGAAAAAACCCTTTAACCAATTCCCTGTTCACCTTGGATTTGGGTTTAATATATTACTGCCTCGAAGCAAAAAATAAAAAACCCCCATTGCTTCTCTCAATTATTCATCAGATAATATATAACTTCCGTTTTTGGGATCAACCACGAAAATTGTAATTTTTTGATGAATATTTATCCATTTTCCTAAATATAGTGAATATCAGTCAGGGGAGTTTTCATCATATAATCAGGGAACCCCTTTCCCCATGATTGCCAAGGTGAAAAAATGTAAATATTGTTTCTTTTCAGGAAATCTTTCAATCTATTTATGTGTTGTATCAAAACCCGACATACGCTGTTGTGTAGCCCCCCAAAATCCATTTCTTTTTTGAATGACCCCCGAAACCCCCCCATTCACCAAAAAAGCCGTTTTAAACAATAAACAAAACCAAATTTTTTCTTAAAAAGAAAGAATCCGACCGAACCCAAAATAACTTTGTTGACGAGGGATAACCCGAAATAATTAGCTAACCAGTATTTCACAAATATGAACAAAAGATGAATCATGAGATTATGAGAATACTCATATAAAACATACTTCTTTTGTCGACCCCGAAAAAATAGTAAGAAAAGTCAGATTGAGGTTGAAACAATTATTTTATATTCTTAAAATAAGTAGGGGATTTGTAATTTTTGGGGAGATTGTTGACGTCTAGATACCACTATTAATTGCAATTATATTTGAAATTTCATTAGTAATATCCAAAAGTCCAAAGAAACCATTTTCCACCCTTTCAGAGAGTAGCAATTGAGTTCATCAAAAGGGAATTCCAGAACATTTTTTAGTCATGAAACCCATAAATGTTCACAATTCCTTTAATTTCTGGTCTTGATTTATTTTGGGGAGTTTGTCGGGCAATAGCTAAGGTTTAAAGGGTGCCAAAACCCCGCCAAGGGATGGGTTTTACTTCCTCCCAGACTTCGTCGGAGTTGTTTACGGTTGAGAATGTAGGGGACTTTTCCTGTTATCCAATCTTAATGTTCGACAAGAATTAAAATTTTCGCTGCCCAATTTTTTTTTTTTTAGAGCATGTAGGAGGTTTTAAATTTCTACGTTTCCTTCGGTCGTTTGATAATATTTCTCTGCCAATGTAGCATTATCAAAAAGGATAAACATTATTGATCAAGCTGAGGGAAAGAATAATAATTGGTAGGTAAAAAAGTTTAATCTAGGTATTTTGTGAGGCGGGGACTATTCCCTTCTACAGTACCCGAAATCTTCCAACAATATTTCCTACTAGAAAAAAAAAATCTCGAATGATAGAAAATATTTTTTCCCATCAGATTGATATTTTTTCATCCACCAGGGAGCTGAGAACTAAAAAACGTTTTAAAATAAGAAATTGTCCGAAGATTCTTTGTCAACAAACATCAACAACCAAAGTTTCTAGCTAAAGTGGGATCCTAAAATAAAAAAAATTCAAAATAGTTTTAGAAAAGTTTAAATGGCAAATCCAGTGGGAAAATTTAAAATTGGCATGTTTAGCGAGGGAATTTGGAATTTTTAAAAGAACCCCGTCTGTTTTGGATATCAATTTTTCCTTAAAAAGCGCCCAGAATCGGTGAAAGTCAGTCGAATTCCAAAAATACCGAAAACATCTCCAGAGGAAGGATCAACCCCCTTTCCCCGGGGGAGAAGAGTTGGACGCGAAATGGAATCTAAAAACTCAACACAGCTACCTTTAAGCCCGGGTCCGTAACGGATAAAAAGAACTAACTAAAAATTTTTCCCATTGAGTTATCAACATTTTTTTTTTGAAAATTTATAGTCATTCTGGTACCATGAACAAGTCAATTCAGAAATTTTTGGGGTCAGCATTTTTGGGGCTACATTGTCTCTTCTTTAAAATTATCGAGTTAAATGAAGATTTTACACAACGTAAATAGTGGAACTGAATATGTTTACTTTGTCCCATTGATGCTTCTTGCCATTTTTTTTCCATTGGGCCATCATTTTAACAAAAAAAAAATGAACATGGAATTCCCGGTTCTACCACTTTACCGCTTCAATAAAAAGAGGACCGGGGAAGAGCAAAAAAACCCGGCTACCACCCAGCCAACCCATACCGAAAAGAGTTACCGAGGATAGTAACGGGTTTGGGTAACGGGTGCACCAAAAGATTTCCGCCTGTCAGGGCTGGTCACTACAAACTCCTGGGTTTGTGGCGAGGTGAAGATATTAGAGGACTATTCTCACACGTTGTCTAGACGTTTCCAAGGGCCCTTTGAGGGTCTGGACGATGGCTTGATTAAAAAATGACAGACTTTGGATACCCCCCTCCCATAGTGAAGCTGATAGATCCCCTTTCCCCGGGGGACGGCGGTGCCAATGTAAAGGGCAGCGACCTCCGCAATGAGGCCCTAGAAGAAAACAAGGCAGTCTTATCTCCACACCTGTTTTATTTCACGGCGGACATCCCAAATCAGGAAATTTTAAAAAGGGTGTAGGACGAACACCGGGGGCTGGAAACCAAAACCCAACCTGGATCGCGGCGGGGCGGCCCAAAAAAAACCAAAGGTTTCCACCAGGGCAACAACACCCGGGGCCCCAAAGTCCCCCCTAAACACAAACCGGTCCCTTTCAAAAAATTCTTCCAAAACCTAACCGGGGTTCAGGAAAGCACCCCAAAGAAACCTCTTTCCCCCCGCAGTCAAAAGGCCCCAGTTTGTCCTTATCAGGACCATCCTCCCCCCCATCATCCTGTATGCATCCGCCGATGAGGTCAAGCGCACAAACATACAGTATACCTTAAATGTGACCCAAGAATGGGAGGAATGCTCCCAGATACGTCCGAATAGATTTTCACAGGGACCTGAATGTCAACCGAAATTATTGACGACCATCTTGAACCACGCCACCGCGACGTTCCTGAAGACAGACACCCCCCCCGAACCTGGGATTCAAGACATCACGCGAACCTAAACCTGGATCCCAGGTTTAGAGAAAGGGTATTTGCGACCAGTCACCAAAACGACCGTCCACCACCGAGAGTAGCACCCGGCGCGTCAGGTGAGTAACAACTCAAACAAAAAACCAAATAAAACCCCCATCACACCATATATTACACACCCATCAGGTACATCACCATCATGCACAAAGAAAGTCAGGGAAAATACAAAACAGATAAAAAGGGGGTTAAAATTGTTTACGCCTGTACTATAATTGTCTAATGACAGGTGAGAAACAGACGTTAAGAAGAGACATGACATGTTGTCAAGATAAAGGGAATAAATATTTTGCAAGTTAAACCAATTTATTTGCTTCTTTTTCCACAAAAAAGTTCAATACAAAAGTACAAAAAATATTTTCCTTCGGAAAAGAGATATTACCAGTGAAAAGGGTGAAAACATCGGGGAAAATTTGGGGAAAAAAATTA